>JAWNPV010001071.1:0-12202 GCA_035078785.1 Collessia kirishimana
AGCCGGTGCAGCAGAATTATCTTGGCTAAGTGTGACCAGGCATGGCCATGACAACAACAGCCAACTGTAGGTAAATGTTTTAAATATTTCTATCGATTGTACATAAATCGATACATATTTATGAAATTATTATAATTATCATATTTAGGCAATGAATAATAAAAAGAAAGAAGAAGGTAATTTAAATCTTATTTGCTTTTTTAGAGCGGATTAGTGGAGAGTTAAAACAAATCATTATATAAATCGGCTAATCGAATTTTATGTTCGATAGTCGTTGGTTGTTACTTTGCCGTTTACTTGGTTGTTAATTTCTTTCCTTTAAACAATAAAACGATATAAAACATAAATATATATAATTATTACTATTTTAAAATAGCAAAATAAATAGCCTAAAAACAATTACAAATACTTCATCTGTATATTATTGGAAAATGCTAGGATAGGAATTATATTATAAGCAAATTTAATATGAAAACCTTTAAAGCATGAATTTATATTTCAGCTTTGTTGCTAACTTTCCATTTTCGCTTTCATTTAATAAGCAACTTTTACTTAAGTTCAGATTTGTTTATTGCATTTGGCCTTTGCTTTTTCTTATTTTGTTGTGGTCTCGCCGTTCGGCAGACTTCGGAATTTGTTATGCCCCTTTGCTTATTCTTTGTTGTTGTGTTGAATATCAGCTGTTTTATAACCTCACTTTCTGAGGCTGTCGCAAAATACATGATATGGGCCTGTGTAAATGCTTCTTTGCATGTGTGCCGCCTGTGCGTGAGTGTGTGCGTGTGTATGTGTACAAGTCTCACCATGTAGCCTGCCATGTATATGTCTACATGACAAAAAATTTGGAGTGGGGAGGCAGTAAGCCTAACAAAAGTCTGCTTTAAAAAACAACCAAAATAAAAACAATAAAAGAAAATTAAAAATTAAAGTTTAAAAAGTAATTTTCTAGGCAGAGGGGAATAATTTTTAATTTTATTGCAGTTAATAATTATAATAAAAATGCCGCCCTTTGGAGTCTCATCATGTATATTCGCCAAGGCAGTCTACATGGTGAGGCAGACTGGTGGGAAGCGCAAGCAATCGTATCATTCTAGCAGCTACATGACAAAATGCAACACCAATGAAAACTGGTTTATTCGGACAGGGCAAGGGGTGCAAAAGTGGGAAATTAGAAAAAAGCCGCCCCAAAAAAAAAAGTGACAACGGCAAAAGCCACGGACTGTTGAGGGTAGGGAAAACGCTTGTTGTTAAATTTTTTGTTTTGTTTTATTTACTTTTTTTATTTGCCATAGAATAGTCTTTTTTAAATAATTTTATTTTCAAATCTAACATTAAATTATGAAATTGTTTTTTAAGCTGCTTTGTGCTGCGAGTTTTTTTTTAAGTTATTTACAACCTGCGCAGCAGCTGCATCAGCTGCAACGCCGGTGGAGGGGATGAAGATGTGGGTTGTTGCTGGGCATGAACGGCTGCCTGAGGCTGCTGGTTTAAGGCCGCTGCCGCCTGGTGTTATTGGTCAATCTTGCGTATCTTAAGGCTGCTACTGCAACGAGGCGTTAGAGCAGCTATGGATGTGGGCACAGTTGTTGGTATGAGAGGGGCAGCAGCGGACACAGGGCTACAACTGGAGCTTGTCGTAGTGCAAATGCTGTTGATACTGTTATTGGCATCGCCATTGCCATTGCCATTGGAACTGGTGGTAGCAGCAACCGTCGCAATGCCATTCGGATGACGACGTTTAAGCAGGAACTTTCGCTTCTCCCGGTTCGGCCCCATTGCACCGGCTAGTGCAGCACTATTGGCGGCAGTTGTTGCCGTCTTGTTGGCCGCAGGCTGGCTCTGATCCTCTGGCGCGGCATCCGTTTCCATATCAGTGGTAACACTTTCATCCATCTGTAGTAAGACAAGGTAAAGAAATTTGCTTATAAAAGTCAAGCGACCTCCAAACTTAAACTTACCGCTTCGCTAGTTGGTTCGTCCTCATCGTGACCTTCTTCTTCCTCAAATTCGGCGCTTTCCGTTTCCTCGGGATATTCCACCAGCTGCCCATTCAGGGTGGGAAACTCTATGACGGGCAGAATGAAACGCGGCTGTTGCGGCTGAGTAGTGGTATTTTCATCCATCAGTTCTTGAATCAGATTAGCAATGTCCTCGCGCTTCTTGGTCACGGTGAGGAAATCGAACCAGTTGGTCAGCTGCTTGATGGGCAGTCTGTAGTCGCGTATGGGATCGCTGAAGAACTGTTCGACATACTGCAGCAGGTAGAGGCCGCAGTCTGTGAAGTTATTCTGTTGCGGCACTTTGACCGAGTGGCCAGGCATGTTATCCTTGTTGAAGACGTGCGCCTGCGCATCTGGTTTCTTCACCTTGTATTCGCAGGTGAGATAATCTCGCAAGGTGGCCACCACTCTGCTACGAGATGCCCCGGCCAGCGAGTCAAATATAAGGATAAGCGGCTGCTTAACGGCGGGCACATCGTCACCGGCTATGTTACTCCTTGCAGGACCACTAGACACCGTTGCAGCAGCCGTGGCGGGAGCAGGAGCACTGGCAGCAGCACCGGCAGCTACAGTTTCCTTTGGTGAATTTGAGTTTTCACTGTCTTCAGAGGCCATGTCGCTGTCATCGCCCTCGGCCTCATCCCGCTCACTTTCGTCGTCCGCTATGCGACAGATCTCATTGTGCAAGGACGTGGGCAATCCTGCTGTACTAGCTGCAGCCGAAGTAACGTCGCGCTTCGACAACGGCGTGATGGTTGTATTGCCTATCTGCACGGAAAGCTTTTTGCCGTGAGGTCGCTTCAGCTGTTGCGGCTCCACAGGCTGATTGGTATCGTATGTGACGGGACCCTTGAGATTAGGGAAGCAGATGATGGCGAGGAACCAATGCGACTGCTCATTGATGGGCACAATTATGAAATCCTTGTCAAAGATATCCACCTGCTTAGTCCATTTCTGCACACGGGCATGACGCTTCTGGGCAGCAGTCTGTTTAACATCAGCAGGACGAGTGAGCGTTGTCAAGCGCTTGTAGAAGAAAGTGCTGAAGATGTGTGTCCTTTCCCGCAAGGGTTCGGGTATCAGAGTGTTGCGCAGCCAGAGCAGGTAGAAATCAATGATGATGTCATTCAGATAGGATTCCTTGGTCAGGCAAACGTAATCCTCCATACGGATGTTCAGACTGCCGGTGCCCTTAGGTGGATACATCAGCAAACTAATTTGTTCGTCGACACGCAATATGCGGGGTGGAACCTGCGTTGCCCTGCGTTCCGATTCGGCAATCCTTTCAAATATCTCGATGGCATCTTTGCGCATAATTTCGTCGACGCAGCTAAACATGGTCTTGATGACTTCACGTGCCGCGTTGGGAATACATTTAAAAACTAAAATCAGCCGACGCATATGAAAGGATCCTTGACTTTTAAAAACTGTCGCTGCAGATGGAAATAAACATTTTAGAATATTGAAATGCATATTGGTTGGGGCATCGCTTACTTTCTGTGGGCGCCTCCTCGGTCACCTCCAGTTCCTGTTTAACATATTCGGAACAATTTCTTAACAAATACAATGTAATCAGTCCCTGTACATCCTCAGTGGCATTGAAGTGGGCGATGACCTTGATCACTTCGTGTTTGTAAATGTTTAATGTAAACTTTTTATCCTTGTCGGCCAGGACGCCAACAATCCTTATGCCTTTGTTAGTGAATTGCACCTGAGAATAGTCAACGCAGTGTTACCACCTGTTGGCAATACAATATTGTTATGCATTATACTTGCCTCTTCAGTGATATCGTAACGATAGGGCATCAGTCTCAGGCTGGAACATTTAAACGTCGTCTTGGACACTTCTCCACTGGACAAATCCGAAAGATCTGTGACATCGCCACGCACAAAATCTGCAATTACAACAAAAATGTTCATTCGATTGGCACTTCTTTTTGTGTTGTGAAATTGCAAGCGGCCGTCTGCGGCAGCCCTACAGCACGTTTTTTTTTTCTCTGTGTCGTGTCTTTACCGTCGTCGTGCATTTTGAGGTCGGCAGCACCAAATATATTTTCAACAGGTTATTTAAAAAAAACTTATTAGCTAGCTCTAGCTAACAATGGCCAATTATTAACAATATAAATCAAAATTAAAAGAGTTGCGGCAGAAAATTCGCTTATTTTTCTGTCCGCTTTGGTCCTCTTTCTGATTGTGACGACTAACATGGCGTGCTTGGCATGGCTCACAAACGCCATCTATCGTCAACAATTGATTAACAGCAGACCGGCAGCATTGCCAGTTTGAAATATAACGAACCCATTGCTCTGGAGGTATGTACAAACAAAAAAAAAAAAAACAGCAATCCTAAATCATCGGCAATGCATATGTGCGTTTGTCTGTCGCTATGCAATATGATTTGCGCGTGAGCGTGTGTGTGTGTGTGCTTACCTTTGTATAGCGGCTCCTCATCGATCTCGACCAGCGTTGATTCGCAAGCAAAAGCAATTGGCAAAGATTCAACGTTGCCATTTGAATTGAGTTTAGATGAGTTGGCGGCAGCCTAAAAAAAAAAAAAAAATCGATAATTATTAATTAAATTTATGCAGCAAGTAATCAGTAAAATAAATAAAAATATTTACTATTGTAAAAATGAAATGAAAACAATTTAATTTGCTTCTTTTTACTCACATTGTTCATAGATTCAGAATTGGCTTCATCGGCCGGATCTGCTTCATCTTCGCTGCTCAGCAGCACAACTGGATCGGCTTCGGCTGCTCTTCTGGCAGTGCGAGCCCTGGCACCTCTAATGGCCAAACCACCGCGTGGACCCCGAGGATTTGTCACTCCCGGCACATAGCCACCGACTCCTCCTAGTTGTTTGCCATATCGGGCCGCTGTTACCATTTCACGTTTCTTTTCTGCCGATGTAATCGCCTCACCACCACTACTCGAAGACGTTGGCGTGGATGAAGCCGAAGAAGTCGAACTCGACTTGGTTATGTAGCATTTACGCTTGGGCGGCTCCGTAAACACACGCTTGCAGCGTTCACACTTGGCATGGTCGACGCCGGTGAATCCGCATAGTTGGCAAACAGCATAGTAGCCATCGATAAGTTTCTTGCCCTCGCCAGGAGTGGCAGGAGCTGCAACAGCACCAGGCGCATTGCTCGTGGCTGATCCAGTAGATTGAGCAGCTGTGCTGGCAGCCTCACGCTTCGCCTGCTCGGCAGCTGCATTCGCCTGACTATAAGCTGAGGGCGCTGTCGTGGAAGGTGCTGCGCCGGCTGCAGCTGCGTTCTCTTGCTGACGAGTCATCTGCAGGCTTTCCTCGGCACGTGAGATAAGATCGCTGGCAGACTCGGTGACAGAGAAGCCAACGGTAACTACGAAATCCACATTGGCGCCACGATGCTCCACGCACTGTATGGTGGTTGTATTGTCGAAGGGCACGCTAACCTGCTCAAGCAGATCCTGGACGGTGCACGACTCCCGCGGCAGGGTGAAGGTAATCAAGCGCTGCTCGCCAGAGGCAAGAATCACCAGCATCTTGGCACTGTTTCGATCCCGATCGGCGATCTGCTGTCCGGCCCGGTTGTTGAGCACGTGCTGAGAGTGAATCTCATAGTTGTTGTGCGACGTCTGTTGCACGGACGACGACTGCTGTGTTTGAATGGCCATTGTGGGAGCTGCAGCAGGGGCTGCCCTCTGGGCTTGCATCATACGCGGGCCTGGCTGGCTCTGTTGTTGAGGCTGGTGTTGCTGCTGTTGTTGTTGGGGGGCAAGTTTGGGCGGCGGACGTACCATGGTGCCAGCGGGAGCAGCGCCACTACCAGGCACTGGTCGAAAGACGGCCCCTGGGGTGGGCAACAAGGTCTGACGTTTCTTAAACTCAGCCAGCGTCATGCTTGCTCTACTGCCGGCGTTGGGTGTCCGCAGATCAGGTTGCAGATGTGATTGCTCCTCCTCGCCACTGCTGCTACTGGTAGCGACAGTTGCGGCTGCAGAACTAGGACTGGAATAGTAGCTGGTCAGAGTGGTGTTTGTGCCCAGCTGCATGGCAGCAGGATTATTAACGGGTTTTGGCTGTTCCTTCTTTACCACAACCGCCTGGATGCGTTCTTCCAGGTCAAGAGCCATGGGCGCCGCGCTTGGTGATGTGGTGGTGGGGGTGGCTACAGCTGGAGCGGCAGCATTGACGGTTGTGGGTGAGCGATATCTGATATGGGCTGGACGCATCATGAGCATCTGCTGATGCTGCGCCTGCTGGGGCATCTCGCCAGCGGTCATGTGGGTGCGATAAACATGACGCTGTTGGACTTGTTGACCCGGAGCCGTCTGTTGACCGAGATGGGTGATGGTGATCTGCTTGGTTGTATGCTGGGTGACTATTTGCATTGTCTGCCCATCGACGGCGCCACTGGCAAGCACAACCTGTTGGCCGCGGTTAGGACGAACCATCCCAGGACGACCGCTACGTATTAAACCGCCAGTTGCTGCACCACGTGGACGCACCTGACGCACTACAGTGTTGGGCGAAACGGTGGGTCGCGTGGTAACCAAAGCGTGTCCACCAGCGGGTTGCTGCCTGGCCAGTATAGTGCCGCCTACACGTGGAGCTTTGCCGCGCAAACGCACCATCTGCGTGCCTGGGCCAGTTGCCACTAATTGAGGCTGCTGCTGCTGTTGCTGTTGTTGCTGCTGCTGCTGTGGATGCACAGCTTGCTGTTGGGTTGGCTGTTGCTGCTGGGGCATGGGAGCCTTCTGCATTTGAACCTGTTGGTAGACCACATTGCCAGCCTGCTGAGGCACAACCCGTGTCTGGACAATGTGCGCCGTCTGGGCAGCTGCATGTAACTGCAATTGCTGTTGCTGCTGTTGTTGCTGCTGCTGTTGGACATGCTGTTGGAGGACATGTTGCTGCTGCTGCTGCGGCGCGGCCGTTGTATAGACAACGCGATTGTTGTACGCATGAATGTTGATGCCCTGCTGGGGAATGGTTTGACGCATTATCAATTCCTGATGTTGTGGTGTTTGGATGAGGACAGGCTGACCGGTTGGCTGCTGTACAATGACGTGTGTATTGTTAAGCATCTGTGGGGAGCAGAAAATAAACAGTTGAAACAAGGCAGGAAGCATGAATTTTTCCCACTAATTAACTGAACCCTTGCAACCAGGGTTACCAAGCGCTCCGCTGTTAGTGGGACTTTCCCCGATTATCAATAAAAAAAATTAAATGTCTGCGCTTCAAGGCTTCTATTTGGTGCCGCTTTCGATGAGAGAATCGTAGCTTTTTTTCTCTGGAAATGTTTATGAACTCTGAATTGCAAAAAACAAAAAATTAAGGAAAGAAGTCTGGTAACCCTGCTGGCGACACACACAGATGATTTTCTAATTTGTAGAACCGGGAAGAAAGGAATGTAAAGTTGAGAACCTGCGACTGTGGCAGGAATAAATTAAATTAAAAATAAATCGACACTGTTGCTGGATTTTCTATTGACATTCCATTCGTCCTAACCTCTATAAACTTTTTTAAATTATCAACAACTTTTGATCTAATTGGTAGTATATGAAAGACGGATTTTATTGGACTTGTGTCTTAAGCTTTTTACTTGCTTTGGTTTTAGTAAACGATTCTTGATCTTGATTAAATGAATTTTAGGATTATGGTCGCCACCCAGAAGCACAGATAGGTTGTCACTTACATTGATCTGACGCTGCTGCGGCTGAGTGGTGGTCATGCGATAGACGATTTGCGAATGTTGCTGCTGTTGTTGCTGTTGGGCGGGCGAGGTTTGGAGCTGAAGCGTTTGTTGCTGCTGCGGCTGCTGTTGATGCTGGGGAGAAGTCTGCAGCAATTGCTGTTGCGGACTGGCCTGGACTAATTGGGCCGTTTGCTGATAAGCGGGTGCATGCTGTTGGTATTGCTGTTGCTGCTGCAGCTTCTTTTGTTGCTGCTGCTGCTGTTGCTGCAGTTGCTGCATAGAAGCATGTTGCACTATGGTATTGGGTTGAAGCACTTGCTCGGAGGTGTAATAAATAGGCTGGGCATGCTGCAGGGGTGGAGGTTGCGTTTGCTGCTGCTGGACATATTGTTGTTGCTGCTGCTCCAGGTGTAGTTGCTGGTGTTGAGCCTCTTGCTGCTGCTGCTGATAGTGATGATGATGCATGACCACCTGCTGTTGCTGGGCTTGTTGCTGCTGCTGCTGGAGATCCTCGCCGCCTATAATGTAGTGGGCAGGCGCTGCAGTCTGTTGTTGCGGCTGATACTGTGCTGGCGCAGTTGTTTGATAGACAACCTGCTGCGGTTCATTGAAAACCAACTGCTGGTCATCCTGGAGCACCAACGACTGTTATAGACACGCATTAGATAAATGCAACCACACAGTGAGTCGATATTGATTTTTATCAAATACTTACGCCAACTTCGTCTTGCTGCATTTGCACAACCTGCAAGTCCGAATACACGGGCTTCATGTCCATGTCTTCGAGGGGCACGATATACTGTTCCATGACAGGCGCTTGGGTTAGAAGTTATATGCGCGTGTCAATGTATTTTTGTCTACGAATCAGGAAGTTTAGCTAGTAAATCCATTGAAGCAGTCAAAGGCTCTAAGGTACTATGCCCAGCATACGTTCCTTAAACACTATACACCGAGTTTAGGAAATAATTATACAATTTTTCACCCACTCTGCCTACTAATTTGCATCGAGATTTGCGTTTCACACGCACGCACACACAAACATAGGTATTTATGACTTAATCGATTCGATTTTAATGCTGCATTGAACACTTGCTTGTTGCGACATTAATAAATGAGCATTTTCTTGCCTCAATGTGACATTTTTATGAATTAACGAATTTAATTTTAAAGGAAAATCTTGGCTTTCTTGGCTGTCACACATATACAATACAATGGGCAAAGGAGAATCAAATATGGCGTTTCGGACTGCTTTGCAGCTGGCAATGCCAATAGTGTGCCTTTGTACGCCATCTGGAGTTTATTTACGGCAGCTCTAGGTTTTGTCATTTGTAAACATTTTCAGTGTTGCGTTTTGACATGCTGGTTTATCGACGTTTGTTTGTTTCAGTCTTTTGTGTCTAATATTCAGTGGGACCTCTATTTGCCATGTAGAGCGTAGAAGCGATTTGGAGGTACCACTAAATCCCTTATGACCACTTAGCACTGGAGTTTTGTTGCTATTTATTTCTTTTCGCACAGAACGCGCACAATATGATTTAACGCACAAACGACTCATGGTTGACATAGTTAATTAGGCGGAAATTAATTCGTAATTTTACTAATTAGGACCGTTAATCGGCTTCTTAAATCAACCGTTGATTGAACGAAAGTAGCGCGCAGGCAGAGCAGCTCGCAAATTATATTCAAGAAGAAGCAGAGATAAAGGAAATCGATAAGAGTTTAAAGTGCCTGTCGATAATTGATACAATATTAATTTTAAAAATATATTTAATTTATAACAAAATAAAAAAAGTTTGTATTTAAATAAGAATTTTTAATCAATTTAGAATTTGCTAAAATTAAATGTTTTATATATGTAACAAATGATATCGATAAATGGCTATCTAGAAAAAGCGGTTTGTGGTTTTCCGTGTTCATGAATCATCCATCGCCCAAAATTGATTGTTGTTATTCCCTGAACGTTTTCTAAAGCAGCAGCCATGTTCTCCAGCGGTCCCAACTATAACAAGCTCAAGACAAATCTCCGTCTGGCTCTTAACCGTCTTAAGCTTCTAGAGAAAAAGAAGGCGGAGCTAACGCAGAAATCAAGGAAGGAAATTGCAGACTACTTGGCCACAGGCAAGACAGAACGGGCTCGCATACGTGTGGAGCACATTATACGGTAAGAGAAGTGTTACACAGCTGTCTACTGGGGCCCAGTCTTTATTATTAACGTTTCCAGCGAGGACTATTTGGTGGAGGCCATGGAAATCGTTGAGATGTATTGTGACTTGTTGCTCGCCCGTTTTGGACTTGTTACCCAAATGAAGGAGTTGGACGCTGGCATTGCTGAGCCAGCATCCAGCCTGGTCTGGGTGTGTCCACGTCTACAGAGCGACATAGCCGAATTGAAGATCATTTCCGATATCTTTGTCCAGAAATATGGACCGCAATTTGCCGAGCATTCACGCACGGCCACTGGCGAGCATTATGTGTCCGAGAAGCTGATGCATAAACTAACATTACAGGCACCACCAAAGCTCCTGGTGGAGAACTATCTAATAGCCATTGCCAAGAACTATAACATTGAGTTCGAGCCAGATCCACAGGTCATGCAAGAAGAGCAGGGGCCAGGCCAGCCACAGCCGCATCTCATTGATTTATCTGATCGCAATAATCTCAGTGGTGGTGGCGGCGGCGCTGCTCCTCCCCAAATGGGCTTTATAGGCTATCCGACGGTGCCACCACTGCCCAGTATGCCTCAGCCGCCGACCACAAAGCCCTTCAACTATCCGCCCTTTGGTGGCGACAATCCAGGTGGCAATGGTGGTGGTGGCGGTGCTTGCGCAGTGCCAAATCCCTTCCAACCACCGCCTCCATTCGCCTACAACATACCGCCCAACCAGCCGCCCATGGCAGTTGTACCCGGCAAGTGTGCCGAGCCTGAGAAGAAGGATCTGAACACCAACTTCATAGACGTGAGTAGACAAGTGTAATATGAATCAGCGCTAAGCGTTTCCATTTGGCATGTTGTCTCTGCATGATTTGGCCAATTGCAGCAGGAAGCTAACACTGCAAATGACTCTGGCAGTCCCGATGAGAACATATTGGTAGGTTGCTCTGCATGCTTAGCTTGAACTTTAAAACTAACCCGCTTTTCCTGTTCGTTAAATCAATTAACCCAATTTGCCGATCCAATTCGTCTACTCAAATCATTATGGTGTTTGTGACGTCACTGGGGCTGTGTGTGCTGTCTGTGTATGTTAATGTAAGTCAAGTCACCCAAATGAGTCATCTGCTGTTAACTGTGCTGCTGCTTATCGCTTGCATGTTTATTATTTCTTATGATTTTATTTTATTTTCTGCTGGAAACCCAATTTTTCTTTTAACCTTAACAGCGCCCTAAACCGGACTATGATCCACCGCCCCGTTATACCTCGATTAATCCCGTAAACCTGCAGGTCAGGGAGTCGTTTAAGAACCCAATGGCGATGCTTAGACTTGCCTGCATGGACAAGCAGTCTAAACACCGCCTGGAAGCAGTTGGGCTTCCTCAACTTTCTTCTTTACCTAATCGTTGTTCTTTCCATTCTATTTAGCATGGCGATAAACCGAAACCACAACCCCGATCAAAGCTACCACCTGGCAGTCCCACACAGCCCAGTGCTCCACCAGACTTGGATGTACCAGTGCTGCCGAATGTGCCCAACGACTTGCCAGATATAAGCGATGGTGGCCATCCGAAACGAAGCGATGATGACGAGATTGATTTCGATGAATTGTCGCGTCGTTTTGAGAACTTGAAGAAACGCAAGTAAAGCAGCTGCAACTTCCAACTCCAGCTTTAGCCACAGAGCGAGAGAGTCGTTATGTTTTGTTTACAGTGTAATCGCTGGATGTATTTACAAAATTATTGTTTCACCTTAATATCTCCTTCAATATACCCGTATATCAACCATTCGACTAAAACAGTTCCTCGCTTTCCACCACTTCTTTGAGCTCCAACAGTTCCAACAACCCTTTGCCTTTGGTCTCGTTGCGCACTAGTTCGTCTATAAGACGATACTGACCAGGATCAATTTGCAGCGTCAAATGCAATGTGGATTCTTCCCATTCTTCGTGGTCAACTGTGTGGGCCAGTTTGACGACGGAGTCCTTAAGCTTGCCGCCACCTTCTTTGCCCGCAAAGCTGACGCGCAACTTCATGCGGGAACGCTCGATGGGCATGTGTTCCCGCAGCATCTTGATGGCTTCCATTGTGTTTTGTTTCGTGTTCTTGTTCATCTTAACGGAGAAGTGAGCATCCTTGAGAGATTTTTCAATTATCGAGGCTGAATATGGACGACGGGTTTCGGGGTTAACACAGAGGGCAGCTACACTAGTGACTATGCTGTTAAGCTGTGTGTCGAGTACGCTTTGGCGTTCCTTTTCGGATACCTGCAGTTCGCCTTTGCTAAGGATTTCTTTGCATATTTCTGTTTCGTCTGTCTTGCCAAACGCCTTTTGCAGTTCATCTTTCTTGGCTGCTTGCCCCTTGGA
>JAWNPV010001075.1:0-12156 GCA_035078785.1 Collessia kirishimana
CCTTAGTGGTAGCTAGAGAAGACCATTGACCTACCTCTGCTCATGGAGCAGCTGGAGCCACTGCCGCTTCAGATCGGACATTTTGCCGGCATTGCCGCCATATTCCTCGGGCAGCATGGAGCGTGGAAAGAACTTGTACGGGGTGTCCGCATTGGGCAGATGGAAGTGGATCAGCTTGAAGACTTCGCTCTTGATGAACGGCTTGACAACGGTCAGCACCTTGTCCAGATACGATGGACAGTTGAGCACATGGATCTCCTTGAGCCGCACCGGATGGGCTTCCTGCACGAACTTCATGTAGATGCGCAGCGAGCTGAGCACCGTCTTGGTCAGGTGGCGTGTTGTGTAGCCAGCCATGTCGAAAATGGGTATCTCGCCATCGGATAGGCGGCAATTGGTTTCGGTGGCAAAACGGCAGTCGGCAACCATGAAGAACACTTTGATGCCGGCCGTGAAATTGAACTGCGATGCGTTGCATGAAAAACAATGGGGAAAATCCAATCAAATCAATTAAAACTTTCGCTCTGCATCCTCCTTCTCCCCCTCGGCCCCCAGGCACCCCAGCACCACCGCGCTCACCTTGTCCGCATCAAAGTCTATGAGACGATAGAAGAGCAGCTTGTTATTCTCGGGCGTCAGGCCGGGCAGCGGCACCAGATCGCTGTGCAAAAAAAAGGCAGCAAAAAAGCAGCCAAAAAGAAAAACCGAAAAGAAAATAAATTGAACGAGCAACAGCAGCAGCAGCAGCAGCGGATGGCTGTGGCACAAACCGGTTGCTGCCCCCCCCCTTTGCATACTTACGCCACCTGCAACAATTGTTGGGAGCTGGCATCCAGGGGATCGCGTTCGATGAAGATCTGGGCATGTTTATTGCGCAGCGTATAGTTCAGCTGCAACAGGCGCTGTGTGGCAGCCGCATCGCCGTGGGTTGTGTGCAGAAAGCGACGCAGCAGCGTGTCAGCTGGAAGGCCACAGGCAGAAGGGAGAAGAGGGAAGAAGAAGAAGTTTGGCAATTTTTAGTTAAAACAACTATGAATGGACGAAGGTAATCTGGGACAGAAAACGGAAAACCGTTACGCAACCCTCAGCCACAGCCACCGAGAGGCATCAAGTTTCTATTCAATTCAACAGGGGCAACCAGGGCCTATCGGTGTCGGTTTATATAATTCTGGCAAATCGGTTATTAAAGGCAGCAGCCAGCAGTGCTTTTTCATGTTCAAATTAATTGCTGCAGCTGACAGAGTTCAGAGGAAACCATCGGGTAATAATTTCCAGCGGCTTCTCTATATCATTTCAGCTGCCTGTCACATCGTTCTATGTGATTATCAAACGAAGATTTTAACGGCAGGCGCTAAACGGTTTAATTAACGGTTAAAGGATTAGGACAGCCCTGGGAGAGGTGAGGTGTCAGCTATATCATCTGGTGATCTAAAGCGAATCAAATATCCAACTATAAAGCAAAACAAACTAAAGAAATCGACGGGAATTGATCTCAACTGATCTGAGCTGAACAAATATTTAAATCACTTTCACACACTTCAAAAAAAAATCCTTAAACTTTACACTGGAAAAAAAATATACAAAAAACCTTGCAGTTGCCGCTTACATATCTGTGGCAACTGAGGCTGCGTCTTGATCCATTCTTGCAGCTCAGCGACCCGCTGAACCATCAACTGTTCATCGGTTTTATGAACCATTTTTTCTCTGGTTCTTTAGCCAAAATGCTAATGCGGCAAAGAGTCGCCGAGAACTTTACAGTGTAATCGAGTCAAAGTGGCCCGAAGCTTGACTTCAACTTGGACTTGAAGCGATAAAATAAAATCCGCGTCTGTGCGACGCTAATTCACGACTGCAACTGATGCGAAGTCGTCGAGACTGAGACTCTGGCTGAGCCTATAACTGAGGCTCAGACTGAGACGGAGACTTTGACTGCTTCGCTTCGCTTCACTGTTGTTGTTGTTGCTGCTGTCGCGAATATTTCAAGTGCCCAACAGTTTCATAGCCTCAACGAGACACTGATCGTTGCCACAAGTCGTAAAGCAGTAAATAAACAAAAAAAAAATCACAAAAAACAACCATCAAAGTGGAAATTATGATGTTACAAGTTACACACAGACAGTTGGACAGCTGGACAGGCTTACAGAAGCCTCTCCATCTCCGATTGATTCAAAGCTGGCTTATTTGGCAATAATTCTAAGCCGCCACCATGGGACACAGCTGACAGCGGAAGCAACCAGCCAGGTGCGAACTCAACCAGGCCAAGGGGTAGGGCGCCAGCAAGGGCAACCAAGCAGTTGGCTATATCACAGCCATTGTGATCCAGTTGAGAGTCGCTTGGGCTGCTTAGAATACTCGTTTTGGCAAAAGCCAAGATTTTTGTCGGAACTCACACGCCGCATAACTCGTTATGCCGATGAATAAAGTTAAAATTTATAATTTTCATTGGCCGTTTAGGTAAAATCATTTCTAGTTCAAGGTCGAGCTGCTTTGGCGATCTTTTAAAGAGGAAAGATAAGAATCCATCGCTTCTAGAAATTTAATCCCCTGAGAATTCTACACTTTAGATGGCCACAACCAAGTTGTACAGCTGCAACATCAGGAGAAAAAGCTTTTTAGACAGATATCTAGATAAATCCACAGATAACCAGATAAATCTATAAAGAAACAGCAACTTAAAGTAGATTTTCTCTATAAAAAACCATAAATTTCCAAGGGTTTATGGTCTGAGGGGCAGAAGATTAATTATAAATGAATAAAGGAGCCATAAAAATGTATAAAAAAAACTTGATTGCAAGTGATGATGATGATGATGATGATTATATGAGACTTTTGGGCTACAGGCTGACTGATTGACTGTGTGTGCCTGTGTGTGTCCCAGTGTGTGCGCCTGTGTGTGTGACTGGTAATGACTTTAAGTACCCTTAACCCTTCAGTCCGCCCCTGTGGCCCTTTAGTGCAGGCGTATGCAACTGTACTCACTCATTTATATGTATGCAGGCATGCATGTGTGTGTGTGTGTAGCTGACGCAGCGGGATTGTAGACCGCTTGGCTTCCCAAGTCGTTGGCGTGTTGGTTGTGCTATTTACGTAACCGGCTGACTGTCTGTCTGTCTGTCTGTCTGTTGTTGGTTTTTTGTTTTCTGTGTCAGAAGGTCGCATTTGCCCAGTAACAGTCACTGTTATCGTGACTTTAACTGTGACTCTCAGTGTTCTATGGTCGCAGGCAGTCAGCCACCTTCTCTTGGTCGCTTCACGCATCATTACAACACTCATGGACAGTGGGGGCTCCCCGTTGCCATGTTTGGCTTTAGCAAATGCGTGGTTTTTGGGGTTTTTATCATGACATTGGACATCAACACACTCTTTGCGGCGACACCGTAAAGTCAGAGACGCGCTCCACTTGTTATGCCGCTGTCGTTTGCCTCTGCCGGTTCGACTTGTCGACTTGTATTTACGTGTTTTGCAAGCTAAACATACAGACACACACACACACACCCCACAGCACACAGCACACACTACCTTAATTAAAGCAAAAACTGTCATAAAAAGAAGAAGCAACCAAGCCGTCCCCTCCACACCACACCCTGAGGTGAGCTTAGTTGTGTCTATAATATCAGTGCACAAAGCTTAATAACAGCAACAAGATTTGGGCTGCGACCTTTTAAACAGTCTCATTGATGACCAGACAACTCTGGCTCTGGACAGGGTTGCCCTGATGGGCAATTAACATTAAATGCAGCCTTTATGCTTGGTACAGTCGTGACTTTTGATCGATTTGCTCGAGGAGACCCAGGGCGGTTAGTAAATCACATCCAGGCAGGCAGATTTAATGAGAAGCAATTAGCTTTCAATTTCCTGGATTTTAATCTTTGATTGTTTGGTGTTTGTTGGTCAATAAACCTCGTTGATCAACCGTCCCTGGAAGGTGTAAAATGGCAAACCAATTTGGCTGCCTTTTAGCGGCTGTAAAAGTCAGCAATTGACCAACTAAAAAGTCTTTTGTTTAACGTATCAGATGACCAGAGCGATCCATCGTGTTTGCACTTAAACAATCAATTAAAAATTAAAGTTTTTGTTAATAGAAAAATTGTTAATAAACGTTGAATGCAACGTGAGATCATTAGAGAGGCTAATGAAGTTGCTTCCCCCCCGCCCATCGACTGCCTGGCGTTTTATTATTCTAAGTTTTGCGAAAGCAAATTGCATTGCCGTCGATTCATGTGATTCGAAAGCAAAAGTCTGTTGGAGCAAAGAGCGTTTCGGGAATTGCATCAGGCGGTGGGCTGGCTGGGTTGGCTGGGTTGGCTGGTCATTGGATTTTGTTTGTTTTTCGCACATTAGTTGGTCGGTTGTGCAAAGCTGAAGCAACGTTTGCTCGCGGCTACGTAGCTGGCTGTGATCGTAGCTTTGCATACGACAGATACGAATGGCAAAAGCTGCAACCGCAACACTGCAGCCCGGCACTGTGTCAGCAGTCATAATAACAGAAAAACAAAACAAAATTTGCTTAATTATAGTTGATCATACGGCGCTGTTTATCGTGAAGTTGTTGGCAACTCTACTCTGATCACCATTCCCCCTAGTTGCCTTCATGATGTTGACTTAACCGTCGAGGCTGGGAGGCGTGTAAACGCAGCTTGATTTGCCGTCTCTCTGCACAGTCATGATGGCTTGAAGTCAAGTGCAGTAATTGCATTTGCAAAATGCCAACAGCGAGTGCCGCCAGCCGATCCCCAGAAATCATTTATTTCCCAACATTAATGTTCCTCTCTCTCTCTCCTCTCTCTGCTGCTGTCGGGGCCTTTCGATCATTTGGCAATCGAATCTAAGCAGCCTGTCAAGCAATTACCAGCACTGAGCGAAGAAAGTCACTTGCAACACCACCCAAGCAGTGCTGTGCAGCGTTCGCTGTGCTTATGTAAGCAGTTGGCAGGTTGATTGATTGAATGAAGAAGGTTGGTCTAGCTAAGTGAAATGAATTGCATACTTCCAGGCTGCTAGTTTATTGCCCAATCGTTCTGGCTGTACAAAGTTATTTGCTCTTCTCCTTAGGCTGCTGCCTGGGTTCAGCTGATCTCAGCACCAGATTCGATAGGCTATTGAAGGGCATCTCGAAGAGCAAAGTAAACAGTATGGCAATGATGTATACGATGCCCAAGAAACCCACCATTAGCAGGAACTGTAAGAGGCAACACTAGAGCAAGGAGAAGGGCAGTGAGAAGACAACTGCTTACCATCAGGATGGCATCCGCTTGCAGGGTGTTGTTGAAGGAAAAGTAAAAGAAAAGTATGATGATGGGATTGATCAGGTAGAAGGCATAGGTTATGCGATTGATCTGCTCGAAATGGCTGCTCTGCAGGAAGTTCAATAGCCAGTGCGCGGGTGCTGGCATCTTGAGCTTCATATCCGCCCGGGCGCTGCACAGAATGAGATGGGCAGTGGCCCAGGCCATCAGGCCACGCAACAGCACCATGCCAGCCGTCAGCAAAGGGGCGCTGGGCAGCGAATCCGCCCCCAGCTGGGCCATTACCCAGAGCCAAATGCTGATGCCGAACAGAGCAGCCTTGGCCAGCCAATGGGGAAACAGAATGTCAAAGGGCGTCCTGCTAAGATTCTGGGCAAAGCAATAGCCATAGGCGCCACCTATAATATAGGACAGGGCACGGACGACAGGACTCACATAGAACCATTCGCCTGTATGGAAGAAATTCTCGAATTTCGGTTCTATGTCCTGGGCAGCCATCATGATGACCGTGAACAGGGCGTTGCCTACCAACAGCACAAGCATCAGGCGCTTAACAAGCTTGGGATGCCTGTAAAGACGCAGTTCAATGGTCAAGGGGTAAGAACATGAGTTGCCTTGGCTCACCTGGTGTAGAGAAAGAGCAGCAAGGTGGCCACCATATGCAGCTGCATGTCGCAGGCCAGCGACCAGGTCCAGTTGCCGCAGAGCTCCTTGATGGGAAAAAGATTCTGAATGAAGAGCAAATTGCGCCACCAATGTTGCTCACAAATCTCATCCATTGGCTCAATGATATGGAAGACGGACACATCCCTGAGGTAGCGGAAGCCAACGCTGCCCACCAACAGCACTAGGAACTTCAGTGGTGCCAGACGCAGATATCTATGAAAGATTTGCCGCAGGAAACGTTTTGTATTGCCAACCAACGAGTCGTTGGCGATGCTCTTTTGCAAGGCCTCATTGCGCAGGAAGTTGGACACCGTTAGGAAGCCACTGGAAGGGACAAAAGGAGCCAATCAATCTGCATCTCCATCTGCATTGCAGTTGAGATCCCCCCACCTGATGACAAAGAACAGCTCTACCATGTTGGGCCAGTAGGTGTGTCGCATGGTTATCTTGACCACCTGCCCCACCAGTTCCATGGAGCTGTCTGTTGAGTAATATTTATACCAGACAACATGTAGACCCAGCAGGGCAAAGGCTGCTGCCACCCTCAGGCCATTGATCACATCAATCTCATTGCCTGAACTGGATTTCGTTGTTCGCCACAGGCGCTGCCAGTTGTTGGTCACATCGAAGGCTGTCAGAACAGGATGTTTTCCCAGCCACCCAGTCGATCCTAGAATGCTTAAAACTGCTACTGCGCCTAAGAGCAGGCAAAGCAAACGGAAGGGCAAGGATTTGGCAAAGTCAGCGGTTAACTCGGGCTTCTTGGTATACAATAGTTGAGGCTGCGAGTTCCATTGCTCGAGGATTTCGTTCCTGGCGGTCAGAGTCTGCTGCCAGAGCTCCTTGGGCCCGCACTGGCAGCTGGCTGGCAGGCAGAGTCCTATGTGTAGCAGCGGTGGAGGTCGAATGGTCACTGCCAGCTGCCAGGGTGAGTTGGCCTGCACATAGGACACACAGTAGTCAAAGGGAAACGGAGCCGTCTGGACCAGCAACTGATCCTGGTTGTCAGTCAAGTCCCTAAGGACGGGCTGGTTGACAGCCAGGCAGGTGGGACGATTGCCCAGCCACATGTTCTGGCCGAGCATAAAGTCCGAGTCCACAACACCAGAGGCATCCACAGCTGCATCGATGGGGAGAAACATCAGATCAGCTGACAGGGACAGGAACCCCAAGAGCTTTGCCTACCTTTCAGCGCCCAGGACTGACGATCCTGCCAGCAGTTATTCAAAGCCATCAGCTCCTCCTCACACTGTGTCCCACTCCCGATAGCCGTTCCATTGTCCCTCAGCTGCAGTTGCAGTTGGGCTGTCAAAAGCAAAAGTCTTAGCATGAGGAAGCTGCTCCAGCTGCTTCGTTCAACCACTGATCGCGTATTGAGCTCAGCTTGTTGCCAACCTGGAACAGCTAGCCGCCCAGCTACGGCTCAACTGACTGATGCCAAAGTCTCCAGCATTAGCTTCAGTCTAACAATCCAATCAGCACACCTAAATAAACTGTTTTACTCTCCTAAAAATCAATTACGTAGCTCCCTTCATGCTGTCTGGTCTGTTCCGTTGCGTTTCGTTCTGTTCTGCCTATGTGATTGACCCTGTCAGAGCAGGTTTATCTGTGTAGCCATGATTTTTCTAGAGCTGCTTCTTATATATTTTATTTTCAACAAAATGTATTCCAAAGCAAAGACTTTGTTGCAGTGTATAATTACAGCTGTACAACAGCTGCGTGGGAAAAATTATGGCAGCTTCAGCTCATACAGTTACATTCGCCCAAAGATTATTATCCATCAGCTTAAACCAATAAAAATTAATTATAAATCAATTAAATTCCCCCTGGGTAGCTTAGGTTAGGTGAAACCTAATGAATCACCATGCTGATTTAGTATTAATCAACACTGACGTTTTCCAATACTTTTCTCCCGCCGTTAACTAATTAAAATCAATAACTTAAGCAGCTAGACTCTTCCCTCTCTGCTTAAAAATCCTTTTAGAGCCCACAAGCTGACACCCTGAATTTTGAATGCTGCAAGCTGGTGCCTAGCGGCAGACTAAAGGTTCGTCCACTCTGCTTCATTGATTTAAAAGATCTAAATGCTTGACAGCTGCCAAGTAGCATGACCATAGAGGATCGATATTTATCGCAAGTGAATTGTCGCTGGAAACAAAATGGCGGCCACATAACGGGTTTCTGTTTTTTTTTTTCGCATTATTTATTTTGGCACTTTATTGTAAATTGGATTTTGTTTATTGAGAATTTATTCTACAATAGTTTTGCATATCATTAATCGTATTAATTATTATCGATATTAATTCATAGATTTTTCATTTAACTTTACCCAATTGAACTTGTGTGTGTGTGTCAGCGTGTCTGCGTGTGTGTGTGTGTGTTACATTAGGGATATTAAATATTATTATTTAGAATTAGGATTAGTTTTTTACTTGCAGTTAGTTGCACTTGAATTTGCCATCGACATCGATTAGTTTATACAAAAAAAAAAACAAAAAAAAAAAATAAAACGGGGAGAAACACACCCCGTTGGTTGCTTATTACAGAGAGAGAGAAAAAATTGCTTTATATTTAGGGAGGGGACTTGTGGGGGGACCACTCAGGTTGTCAGGTTGTCAGGTTGCCAGGATTCATTTCCATGCGGTTGGCCTTTCATTTTTATTTGCTGCTTGTCAAATGAAACTAAAGCCGGACTCGAGCCACAGGACAGCGAGAGACAGTTGGCGAGAAAGACCGAGACGGCAGAAGCGGACAGAGACAGAGCGAGAGCAAGACAGAGACTGAGACGGAGAGCGAAAGGGAAGGGAAAAGAGGAGAGTTGGAGAGTTGAAGCTTGGAGTTGGCTCAATGAATCACTTGCAATTGCGCAGCTCAATGATGGTGGCCCCAGATCCACGACGCAGCTGCGATGGATGATGCAAGTGGGACTGATAGTGATGCTGATGCTGGTGGTGCTGCTGCTGATGCTGCTGATGCTCCTCACCGTAGAGTAGCCGCTTGTTAGAGTCCTTCTCATTGCTGGCACTGCTACGACGCACTATGCTGGCCGTATCCTTGTTGAGTTCAACGGACGGTGGAGATCGCGAGTCCAGCGAGTATTTCTGCTGCAGTGGATACTTGACCGGCGGCGACCTGCCATAGTCCTCGTCGCCATGGATGACACGATAGAGATCCGGTGCCTGCTGGTGCAGGCCACGTAAATACAGTTGCTTCTTGTCGCCCTGATAGTCCTCGTCCTCATCGTTGCCAGCTATCTTGGTCAGATCCTTCTGGCTGCGACTGATTAGGTTCACTATCGAGGGGCTCTTCAGGCCGCTCTTCAGTGAGTTGTCATTGCCGCCGGAAAAGAGATGCGGATTGGACTTGTAGGCCTGAGACTGCTGACCCAACTGCGATGGCGTTTGCTGCTCCTGCCTGGCTGCATAGCCATTGGCATAGCTGCTGCTGTTGTTGTAGTTGTTCCTGGTCAGCTTCTCAATGTAGATGGGACTAGGATCGTTGCTGCCGTTCATGGCATGAACATTGAAGCTCTTGCTGCGGTTCAACACCTTGGCATAGGTGCGAGCTGGCTTGGCCGGCCCGGCAACTGGCGGGCCACCTGCCTGGCTGACCTGTCGCTGCACTGACTGTTGTTGCTGCTGCTGCTGTTGATGCTGTTGATGCTGTTGTTGCTGTTGTTGCTGGCCCAGCACGGATGGCGACGTGGAATATATCGTTCTGGGCTTCTCCCGGTATTGACCGCGGTACGGACTCTGCTGCGGCTGGGCCTCATGCAGCTTACGTGGCAGTGTCTGGGCAAATCGATAATCCTGGTGGAGATTGAGGTTCGGCGTGGAGCCACTAAACCGCTGTCCATGCTTCTGATACCGCCCGAGCGTGTGGGCCGAGGTGGCTGGCAGCGGAGCCCTCGTCTCGTAGTAATCATCGTCCTCGCGTTCCACCCGACCGGGACGATCATCTCGCTCGTAGCGCTGACGATGCTGCACTTGCGACTGGGCCCGTCCCTGCTGGCCATGACGCTCATAGATGTTCTCCTTGCCATACAGCTTGCTGGAGTAGGGATCTTCACCGAGATAGTAGCGCTGCCGCGGGCTCATCGACTGCTCCAGCTGCTGCAGCTGGGGGTCAGCCGACTCGGCCCGTTTGAAGTTACGCGGCATGGTGAGCTGGCTGGGAGGCGTGTGGGTCTGTGCATCCGGCTGGGATTTGAGTGGCTGACGCTTGTCGCGCCTCTGGTCATGGCCATCGCTGTTGGAATCCTCTGATTCATTGCTGTTGCTGCTGTGCCTGGCTCTGCCCTCGTGCACATGACCATTGCCATGGTCATTGCCATGCTCAGGGCCGCCATAGCCGTTGCCATGGTCGTTTGCATGTCCGTTGCCATTGCCGCTGCCTATGTGTCCATCGATGACATTGTACTGCTGGTAAGTGGTCATGGGTGTGGAGGATCCTCTGCCACCACCGGTCATGGCTACCCCCTGCGAGGGACTGGGCGACTGCTCGCGGGATTTGCTCTTGCTGGAGGCGGACTTCATGCGGAACTTGCGTTCGGCGCTGGCCGAGCGAATCTTGCTGACCAACTTGCGCAGTGAGTTGCCTATGACCTGACCCATACGGCTGGGCTTGCTGCCGCTGCCACTGACCGCCGACAGGTTGGAGGTGGAGGCCGAGGTGTTGCCTGGTCGCAGGGTGCCGCCCTGGCCGCCTCCGCCACCATTGTTGCCCGACGTTGGGGCGAACCGTGTGCGCTGTTGCTGCTTCCTGTTGACAGTCATGGTGCTGCTGGCGATGCCTGTTAGGGGCGCCTCCCTGGCCGGCCGCGTCATGAGGTAGTCCAGGTCCACCTGCGGCGATGAGGAGCGACTGCGGCTCCGGCTGCGCGGCGGCGGTGAATAGTCCGGCGGTGGCTCTAGCTGGGAGACAGGCAATGGTGGTGGCGCCGGCGGAGCAGCCTTGCCATAGCCATGCACCTGGCCCTGACTGTGCTCGCTCAGCTTCTTCTCAATGGCACGCCGGCGCTGAGGAACCGTGGGCCTGGCCAGACCCAGATTACTGCTGCTGCCCGAGAACTCCTTGGCTATGATGGGATGAGGATGAGAATGAGGATGGGGAGCATAGCCCTTGCCTCGTCCATTGTGCTGACCCGGCGAGGGAATCTCATTCACATTCGCCGGGTTGCTGCTGCTCCGGCCATGGCCCAGGACATGTGGATGGCCGTAGGCCATGCGCTTCTGCGAGGGCTCTTCGGGCCGCTGAGGACCAGTGGCCTGGTAGCCGCCCGGACGCAGGGCAGTGGGGCCCGGACCGGGGCCTGGTATGGCATCCAAATCATCGAGGGCATCGCGGGAGCCGCGTGCAGATCGCGCCAGGAACTGCGAGGAGAGACTCTGCCGCTTCTGCTGCAGAATATCCTCGCGGCTGACGTAGCTGTCGTGACCCCCAGCATCGGTGGGGCCACTGGGCAGACGTACGTGCTGTGACTTGGCCGTGGGTGGCGCAACGACCTCGGGAGCGTCCTCGCGGTGCGGATGGAGGCTCGTGGTCTTCTTCTTGAGGCCGTTGCGTCGAATGGTCTCCTGCAGGTCCTCGCGAAAGGCCTGCGAGGAGAAGTGGTTGACGGCGGGCTCCTTGCGCTCGGCCCAGTTGCTGATGCCCTGGAAGTACTTGGATCTGTCTGTCCGCTCTCTGTCGCGCTCTGAGCTGCGCGGCAGCGTCTGTGAGTGATGCAGCTGGGCTGTGGCCGGGCCGGATGGACCGGTGCCGGGTCCAGGCGCAATGCCAACGCCCAGTGAGGTCTGTTGCTGCTGCTGTTGCTGATGCTGCTGGTGTTGCTGACTCTGCGACTTGATGGTCACATTGCAGTAACTTTTCTTGGTGGGTTCAATGTCGGCCTCGCCGGTCTCATCGTCTATGGATTCATTGGCAGCCGTCGATTCGCTGCCAAAGTGCGATTCCAGCCACTTCATGGTCTCGCCCTTGCGCGTCTCCTCTTCGCGGTCAAAGTCCAACGGACGTTTGGTCAGCGCATCCTTGCGATCTGCCAGCAGGGCCACCTCTGCAATGGGGGGAGAGGGAAGCCATAAAGATCTGCTTAATGCTAAGAAGAGGGAAGACTCACCCTTCTGCTGCTGTTGGTGCTGAGAGCGTCGCAGCTTGCGCATCCGATCGGATAGGCTGTCCCAGTCGCCAGGCCGTTCGAGCTCTGGTCCACCGTCCTTGTCCATTTGTATAGTTTCCGCCGCGT
>JAWNPV010001077.1:0-12140 GCA_035078785.1 Collessia kirishimana
GGATGTGGCTGCTTGGTTATTGGTTAAGTAAACTGAACCAACTGTTAACGACTGTTGGACTTGAATAATAGTTTATGCAATTAAGATTGCATCAGTGGAGAATCCGCATTATCAAGGCGCTAATTGGCACCTCCTGCCACCCACCTGCCACCCATCCACCCACCTCTAACTGATGCCCCACGTGCCCAGTTACAGTTTAATTAGTTTACCCAGTCGCTGCCCACAATCCACCTCCTGCCTAACTAGATTGCAACACTCTGATATGTAAGTGTGACTAACAACACTGGCAATGACAAGAGACTTGAGAGAGAAAGAGAGGAGAAACGTGGGGAGGGGAATCACAACGAAATGCGCAGGTATCATTAAGGCAACCTGACTGGCCGAAAAACAAAATACTGGAGATGATAACTCCGAGGCGACTTTATCTGGGCGACAATATTTACATGCAGCTCGGCAAATGCAAATCATTTTACGAGATTTTTTCTCTCTGCTCCTCTAGCGATCATATATTTTTGCTTCTTAGTAAAAGTGGCGACAACTGTCGTTTGTTTAACTTAATTTTTTTTATGTCTTTTTCTGTATTTTTTCTGGTTTTTTTTGTTCTGTATTTTTTTTTTTTATTCCCATTACGTTTTGGCGACAGTTATATTACGCGCTGGCGGGGTGGCGGGGGAGGGGGGAGGAGAGAAAAAACCTCTCTGCTCAGCATGACGAGAAAAGTTCAGAGTCTACCCATCCATCTACCCATGCATTTGGCTTATCTGACGAACCTTTGTCCCACGAACAGCGTTAAGATCTTTTATCGCACCATAGAAATTCCCAGCACCAGTTGGATCCCTTGTGGATCTCAAGTGCAAATAGTCATTTAATTTGTCCAACACTGAAACCCACTGCCACACAGAACACTAAACTCTGGCAGCTAAAAATATCTTAAAAAAATCTTTCGGAAGTGGGATTTCTAGTCTCCTCCTCAGAGAGCCTCCTCTTTGGAGAGTCTATGGACTGCCAGGGTATATAAGCTTTGTCCGTGTAAACTGTTATTGTCGGCAGCGGCTTAATTTTTACAGCAGAACATGGATTTATGAGACGATTATGGCGTTGCAAAGACGACTAAACTGGGACTGAACATAACGCCCAGCATATATCATCCACACACACACACACACACACAGCTGTCTGTGTATATATGGGTCAATTTAACAGCTGTCTGTTGTGCGTGTGTGTGTGTGTGTGTGTGTGTGCACGGCGCCTTGTCGCTGTCTGTTTACCTTAGACACCCCAACTACCGCACTTGAATTTTTAATAACCTTTTCAAGTTCACTGTCGCAGCTGCTGCTCTGCCGACTGTCGACTGTCACCGCCGCTGTTGCTGCCTGTGCTGTTACCTCACAGTCAGCGTTGCCGTTTAAATTAGTCTGCGTAGTCGTCAGTCAGTAAAACAATCAGTCAGTCAGTCAGTCAGCCAGTCCGTTAGTCCGTTAGAAGTTGGCTAGGGAAGTGGGCGAGGGATGCAGAGGCGGTGGGCGGTGCGTAGTGGGTGGAAGCTACGTTGACTTAGTAGCCACTGCACAGAGATACGTAGAAAATATTTTTTTTGTGTTTTTTTCTTCTTGTTTTCCGGGCCGTTTTGTCATATCTAAGTGTTTGCCGCAGTCAACACGTATCTTGTCAACATTTCTTGAACTAGTTGGTCCGGGTTAACTGTACCTTTCAGCCACACACAGACACGCACAGGCCCTGAATTCCTGGGAAACAAGCGATTTGCAGTTTGACCAGCCACCGCTCACGCACAGCACTGGCCCATGCCGGTCTGTTTCGGTTTCCAGCAGCTTTGAGCTGTCGCAGCGGATTGAAATTCTTTTATCAATGGATTTTTCAGCAAATTAACTAATCAAAATTATTAAATATTTAACATTTTTCCCCTCCCCGACTCGCAAACAGCCAGCTAAGCTATCCACGCACCTGCATGGTTGGTGGACATTAAATGATGCCAATGAGCCAAGTCGTTGACACTTCTGTTGGCCCTACCCAGTGGCCATCGGCACAGAAGAAACGGTAAAATAAGTCTAGACTCTTAGGGGGGGAGGGGGGAGCGGATTGCTTGGCGATCGTTTGATTAGCAATGGCAACCAGTGGGGCCCATCAATCGTTGCCAGCAGTTCTGGGTTAGCCAACGGCTACTGTACTGGCTGGATGGCTCCACTGGCTCCATTGGCTCCACCCACCCCTGGTTTGACAAAAGCATTGGCAGCGTTGCCAAATGAATGGACAGAAGCAGCAACGGCAACGACAGCAACAGCAACAGCTGAATCGAAGAGCAACCAAGACGGAGACACTGTCTGAGGCTGTTCAACAGCTTTTCAACTGCCTCAGTCCGGTTCAAACTAGAATCAGACTTTAAACTGTGCCTTTCTGCTCTGCTCTGCTCCACTCCGTTCCGTTCTGCTCTGCTCTGTGCTGCTGCTGCTGCTGTTGTCGCCAACACATTAAGCGATTCAGTGCGACAGCCTTAACGATGGCACAAAACTAACAGGCGAATGCGACTTGATTTAAGCCAAACACTGACAAAGAGCCGACTGCCGACTGCCAACTGCAAGAAACTGCATTAAAGCTTTGGTACAAAATCAATAAAAACGGCCTCTTGGACGGGGTGGAACGGGGCCGGACGGGACGGGATGGTGCGTCGCACCCATTGATCGGTAATTTGTGTGCGTTTTGTTGATCATAATTTGTAACTCATACGCAGCGTTGTCCCAAATGGAGGTTAAAAGCCACAGTCAGAGCCACAGAGCCAGTCTATAAATAAATCTTGCAGCTTTGCAGCTGGCTGGTTGGCTGTTTTGGCCACTTTGGCCACTTTAGCCAGCAACGTCTGAGGCTTGGATCGCTGTCGATCGATTCGCTGTTGTCGCCAGAGCAACTGCAATTGCAACTGCAAAACACGCACACCGAGTCGACCGTTTCAAGTCCGTTGAAGTTTACTTTTAGCTTTCGGTAATGATGGTCAAGGACGTCCATTAACCAGGTTCCACTTGACTGTTGTTTTTGGCCAACTGCCCAGCTCTCTACTGAACAGAAGACGTCAAGACGACAGGGCAGGCAGGGCAAGTCAATTACATAAACCCTGTTGAGCTGAGCTCGGCTGTGTTGCAGTTTTATGTTGATTTTGATTTCTGTTTCTTGGTGACTTGTTTACAGTTTTTTAGCTGCTTGATGTTGAGAATTTTTTAAGGTTTATTTTTGTGGGAAAAATCAACAAAATCTCTTGTGCAGCTTTTGGCCATCATTGGCTTTGGCAATGTGATGTGTCAACAAGTGTTGACAAGTGTTGAATCTCCCATGAGAATTAAGGATTTTTTCACTTGAAATTGATTTACAAAATGTTAATAAGCAGCCAGCAATGATGGCTAAACAGCCTCTCTGACACACTTCCAAAGCGCCAACAAAGAGGGGAGAATTATCTGCCATAAAGATATTCGACTGCAAACTGGTCTTTTACCCCATAAAGTCATCGAGTGTTGTAAAATACGCTAAGCGAAGCGAAGGATCCATAAAAATACCAAACGAATGTGGCCAGATTGTTGCTAATTTGTATAAATTAGCAATATATATGTGACTTAATGGATGATAAATGGATTTTTATGGCTCGACTCGGTTCGGTTCGGTTAAAGCTAACCGCAAATGATTTAATTGGCGTGAAATTTTCTACCAACAACTTGCAAATTATCTAATGAATTCGCCAAGCTGTAAATCGATAGATCGATTAATCGATGCAACGGCAAGCTGGCAAGCTGGCAAGCTGGCAACCCTGGCATTTTACTTTGAAGCATCTCTTTGCTGTTTTTGGTTTTTTCTGTTTGCTTGATGACTCCATGGCGTATGCGTAATATTCTCAGCTGCAACTACCGCCGCCGCCGAGCCACACCCAGAAGAATGTCTCGCCCTCAACTCCCCGTCTGTCAATCTGTTGCCTCCACTCGATTGCAACTTGCCAGCTGTCAAATTATTAACGCCTTTTACTTGACATTTTATTAGCCAACAATTGGCTTCCATTTTATTCTTTCTTTTATTATATTTTTGTTTGTTTTGTTTTGTTTTTTTGTTGCCTTAGCTTTTGCTTGTTTGATTCTTCTTTCACTTTTTTTTTTTTTTGTGTGCCTTTTTCTCTCTTCTTTTTTTAAGAGTTTTTGCAAGGCCGTTGGCAACTCGTAAAATTCGCTGTTTCGCTAGTTAACCAGGGGCATCTACCCTGGGAGGAAAGAGAGAGAGAGGGAGAAGACTGGACTGTCCAGCTTCAAAATGGTAAACTGAGAAGCCTTTTCCAAGCTGACATAGCTGAGCTTATTGGTTCCTTTATAGTTGGTTAATCATAACCCAACTAAATCACCATCCAGGTGATCGATGAACCAATGAACCTGATATACCCCTCTATGGGTGGTGATACAGAGGATGTCTTCCTCTGCTAATGCGCCCTTAGGAAACTCGTTCTATCCAGCTTGGTATGAAGCTGAGGCGGGCGCCGCGCGACCTTCGCGAAAGGCAAACACATCTTGCTCCGAACTGTCGTCAATTGTTGCCACACGCCATGCCACAAACAAATTGACGTAGTCGCTCTTTCTAAGCACACAGAAGGCGTTCTAAGTTGGCTTAAATACCGTATCGTTTATGTGCTTAATATTCATTTATTTGCGCAACGTTTATATTTAATTTTATGTTTTGTTTCTGTGTCGTCTTTGTTGTCTTGATTACGCGAGTCTCGGGTTAAGTTTTCCCTAAGGCAGCCCGAACAATGGCGGGAAAATTAGCACAGCTGCTACCGAGCTAAGCCCACAACTAAATACATAAATTAATTGCTGAGTTAGTTAGTCGAACAGCGCTGCACTTGGAAATATTCAATCAGGAAATACGCAGCTCTAGAAATTCTCTCCTTTAGAATCAACAAGGACGCGATGATGTCTGTGTAGCGAAGAGAGGAGAAAGCGGAAAGAAACACAAAGGGCAGCTAGCAATTGAAGAGCGTAAAGTGTTGTTGCTTTGAACTGGGTTGCCGTCGTGAGCTAATGAGATGGGCAAACTGTCTGAGCAACAATAGAGGGTATCAGAGCGATGGGCTGCCATTAAATGTGTATTAAAAACGGTTAGTGTATGAAAAATATAAATACAAATATTTTTGCAACAAATTAAACACCGCAGTCGACCAGCCAAAGGCGGAGGCCGAGCTTGGTTGCTAGTGTTTCGAATAAATATTTGTGCGCAATTCGAAAACTGTTGCCTGAATGTACTAAGTACGTTTTATTATTATTTATTTCATTTCACATTTGCACATTTCTGTTGTTGTTCTTTGTGTATTTTTTTTATTTTATTTGAGGTTATTTAATAGCCTCAAAAGTTTCCACCTAATGCAAATTGCAATTAACATTTAACAAACACATTTTGCAATGGCAAACGGCGGCGGCGACGGCAGCGGTGGGGGAGTGAAGCCTCCCGGCTATAACGTAGTTGGAAGCTGTGAAAATTACGCTCTCTAATTGATAAATTTAATATTTATCGAGGGAAACAGACACAACAGGGCAGGGAGCACTAAGTGATCGTTGATAGAAGGAACTAGGACAGGTCAGAGGCGCTACCCAGAGGACTAATCGACTCACTCTAAACTGTTTCCAGTGAGCAATTGAAGCAGTCACAAGCCCTTAGCCACATTACTCATACGCCCAGTGGGCCAACAATTATTTGAAATCAACTCAATTTGCTGTCTACGATTTGTCAACCTGTTCGGTTCAGATGTTCAGTTGGCAGAGTTAAACGCAGCTTTCCTAAGACTAAGTGCCAATATTTAATCAAGCAGACAAGAAGGCTGTAGCTATTGACTCGACAATACACTTGTAGAGAAGCAAATATTGTCTTAGTTGCCGCGGAACAATTGCCCATTCGACGTTTATAATTAATACAAAGCAGCAGAGACGAAAGTGTCTTATGGCAACAGGTCGTATGATTGATGATATGACAAGGAAATTTGTATTAGATGGGCACACAAAGCCAGATCCAGATCCAGCAACTGCAGCTTTCCCATTGTCTTTGTCGAATGCCAAATAGTCACCTGGTGGACAAAAATTTTTTTTCTTTCTTCTTTCGCAGCACATCTGTCCAAACAGCCACCCCCAAAAACCTGGCAGCCTGGCAAAGGCTTCGATAAACAGCGCTTGAAAAGTAGGCAACAGAAAATCATGTCACGAGACCAAGTCTAAGTCCCCAACTGAGAAACAAACAAATCCAGTTATAGTTCCAGTTGCCTCTCCCTTTAGGAACAGCCTTTGACCGCCGTCATAACGAAAATATTTGGACACTGTTTGCATGTTTCAATTAATATCGACGCCGCCGTCGCTGCTCGGCGGCTGTGTGCGTGAGCTATTAGAGGGCATTAGCGGTGGCCCGCTAAGTGAACGATATTTATTCGAACATTTAAAATGTGAGACGCGTATGTTAACCGCAACGGCAAACGTTAATTATCATTAATCAATGAAAAGCAACCAACTCATCCCAACTCATCACAACGCATCTCCGCTTCGTCCGCCTTCGATTTTGTTTTGTCAATTGCGAAATAGTTGTAGATCAACATTTCTGTAAACGACGATGGACTGGAATGATGTTTAGCCAGAGGCCTGTCACTTGAATATATTTTTTTTATTGATCACAACTCTCAACACGTTCAGCTCTTATATGGAAACATGTCTATAGAGCTGGGCACGTGCCCAAGACTTCTCCGATGCTCTAAAGCTCTGCTGATCATAGTTATGAGTCTATAAAAATTCTAAAATTAATAGAAATTAAATAGATTCAATAGATTCTTGGAAAAAAGCCTATAAAAATGTCAGATCAGCAGACGCATCAACCGCTTCAGGACAACTTGGCTCTCCTCACTTCATACAACACCATCTAAGACCCTTCAAATTACGTTTATAATTCGTTGAGTTTTCAATGCCATCACGAAAGAAGCATCCAACAAGTGGACTTTTGGACAAACAACAAATCAATCGACATATCGAACAATAAACCCAAGACGATCTGACATCTGCTAATCCATCAGGCAGCAGTGACACTTGGAATTTATGAATGTCGTGACCGAGTGGTGTTAAGAGTTCTGCATAAAAATTGATTGTTTTATTGGAGACAGTTTTATGGTCGGTAATTCAAACGTTTTTCCCTTCAGACTCTGTCTGATCGAGAGCCAAAGCGAGATCTTGAAAGCTCTTGCCCGACCGACTGTCGTAATAGTTTTTTCTGTTTTTGTTTTGGTTTTGGTTTTTTTTTTTTTAATTGCCTCGTTTTTTTTTCGTTTTTATTGTATAACCAATGAATCAATTTTTTGTCGACACATTTCAAACTGTAATTGTGTTTTGTGGCCTTTTCAATTGTAATGGCAACTGAAGCTATTTGCTTAAAAGTAATTAACGCTTTTCCATTTTCAATTCGCTTTTTTTCACTGTCTGAAAAGTGAAATTCGTTAAGGAACAAAGCAGCATATAAATCTATCGATTCTTAAATCATTTTTCCCCTCGCAGCTGCCCTTAAGGTTCCTAAATCAACAGACTTCAATGGGCCAAAATAAAATACTAAAAAAATTATTATAGTGATCAGTTAACCCCTTAGCGGCTTCTGTATTTCATTTAATTTTTTTAAACAATAATTCTGCTTCGTTTGCTAGGCTTTCCAGGCATTTTATCAGCTAAATGCCTTTTACCTAAGGCTACATAAACCAGAGAGCAGCCCAGAGAGCCAATGAAAGCCTTTAAAACTTGGCCAACTTCTCGCAAAATAATCAGAAGTGGAGACCCAACGTAACGACTGTAGATCACAGTAGATAAACGATCGTTAAGGTAACTACCCAAGGGTGACCCTCAATGTCTATTTCCCTTTTAACCTGAGGGGAGGGTTGGGAGGGCACCCATCTCCCTTATAGATTTATTAATTTGATTAAATAAATATTTTTTATTATGATTTTGTTGTTCATTGTTGTGCTGTAAGTTTTCCTTGAGGCTTTTACATCAAAATGGTGATTCAGTTGAAATTATAACTACAACAACCGTTGCTTTCCGAATGCCACAACCCGCCCCCGGACAGTCCGTCCCGCCCAACTACTTGGTCAGTTGTACAGCAAATAAAAGTTCAATGTTTGAATAAATTAAATTAAATAATAATATTATGGGTGGAGGTGGAGGTGGTGGTGCCCGCAGCAAAAGCAAACGCGGCCAGTGACAGCAAACATAAACAAAATGACCATTTCAATAACGCTCACGTAGCATCCGAGTCAATAAATTACTAAATATATAAAAAAAAAAACAACGAAAAACGAAAAACAACGAAAAAAATTCAACTAAAAGGCGAATTCCACAATTGATATTTCACTGGTGGCCCAGCACGTACAGCAACAGCAACAGCACAGCGGAGACATCAACGGGAGCAACAATGAAATGTCTGCCCAAAAAAATACAACGAAAACAAAACGCTTTAAACTCGCACAAGGCAGGCGACATACGACAGACAGAGACGCCTTGGGGGACACAATCGATGGCCATAAACCCAACACCAGAAATCGAAATCGAAATCCAACCAACAAGCCACGAAGGTTACATGGGATGTTGATTGATGCACTAGAGGAAAAGTCAGCTAACTGACCCTAGATGATGACTGGAGATCACCACAGGGCTGTTTCAAGTGTCCAGTCAACCCAACAGTCAAAGGAAGTTGAAAGACCGATCCACACCAGGTTAAATCATTGATCCAATCGGTCAAGTCCCTCGTGCGACAGCAGTTGGCCATTGTTATCGATAAGAATCGGAATAGAAACGAACACAATTGCTGTGCAACAATAAACAATAATCATTGATAAACAAAATGCAAACAAAATGCAGCAAATAAATTATTTTTTATATTTATAGACGTTAATTGAGCAGCGGTAGCAACTTGTCCACTGATTGGCTAGAGGAGAAGCGGTGGAGTCTAAAAGGTAGTTTCTTGTGACTTTGTTTCTTGGCCAGAACTGATACGGAAGGCGGCCAAGTGGTCAAGTGATGGGGAAAGCCAAGTTGATTGCCGCTCCTTGTGTTAATTAAATATTTCAGATCTTACAAGTCAGCAGACAGGAAGACATTAGGTCAGGCGGTGATCAATCTATTTCGTTATCTTTAGTAGTCCATGGGCCTGGGTAAAGTGCTTCTACCTTTTCCTTTAAATAGATCTAAATCTTATTGCTTTAACCCCAGTAGAACGATTGAAACCCCCCAATTATTTATACAGGAACAACCAGGGGCAGCTTTACAATGCAAGCAACAGCCACAATCGATCTGCTAGGCCCAAAGAGAGAGGAAACACTTGTCAGGATTAATGACAGCCAGTTACAGATACCATCATAGCAGTTCATTAGAACAAACTAGTTCCGGCAAATCATAATCGATTTTTTCCCTGTTCAGACTGTTCAGACTGTAGCCACCAACCTGTCTCATTAGGCTACAAATCTTAGCTTTAATATTTTTCTTATACGATTGTGTAACGAAACGAAGCTTTGATCGGATCGCCGGACAACTTGATAATTCGACAGTTGCGTGCGGGCGAGCTGTGCTGTGCGCTGTGCTGTGTGCTGTGTTGTGTCTCAATCGCACCGTGAATTATCTTACATATCAATTTCAATGAACTTTTACATCATACTTTGATCATAAGTGACTACAACTATAAATATAAATACAAAACTAGATCAAACTGGATTGAACTGTCAAGGTTTAGCTGTGACTCTAACGGCTACACAGAGAGAAATTCAATTCACTCGTTATGCCCATGGAATTGGATCAATAAAACGTTTCAGCAAACCAAAACAGCTCTGCTCTCTCTCTTTCTCTCTCTCTCTCGCTCTGTCTGTCTAAAGCAACAGGGGGATTCCCCTGATCACAATAGCTAAGTGGTTGAGAGTTTTTCTCTCAATGCAACAAGATCTTTTACCAATTGCAATTGCAATTGCAATTCCAGCCGACACTTGCACTTGTCTATTAGCATTTTATAATATTATAACCGCATAGCTGGGGGGGGCTGGAGGCTGTGATTGCCTTACAGCAATTGCTATTGTTATTGCTATTATTGTTGTTGTCACATGTTGCCAGCCAGCCAGCAAGCCAAGCAGCCAGCAGTCACGATAGCGCAGAATCCAACAATCCAACAATCCGCCATCAGAGTCTGAGGTAAGACTCAGATATAGACAATCAATTTCAATTGCGATTGCGATTCCGACTCACTTTACTCATTAGCAATTAACACTGCGGACGGACATTGGAGGCAAAAGTGATTGCCGTTAGCATAGAACGACGTTTATGTGTCCAGCAGTTGGATAGCAGCAGTAGATCAGTCACGATATCTAGATTTGCCGGGTGCCCAGGAGCGCATCACAGTCAGTGACCAAATGTGGCGTTTTTACGTCGAAATCGGGGTTTTTCCCCCTGATTATTGGTCTGCCTGACCACAGAGTCGAGAACAACACGAGGGCGGGGAAAAATCCCCAGCAAAGTGAAGACACCAATTCAATTAAAGAGAAATTTACGCTAATCGCTGTTAGAATTTCCCACCCACAATGCGTCAGTTGTCATTCATCGACTGGGCAAGCTGCGCCATTTAGTTGGTGTCAGCCATGAAATCTGTTGACATCTCTAAGCTAGATTATTTCAATGCCATGATGTTCTTAGCTCGGTTCAAGATCGGATCACCGTGAATGCAGTTTTCTGGCACAAAGACCGTTTTCGACCAACCTTGACGTAACCTGTCCTTGAGCGCTCAAATGTCCACCGAGTAAACTCGTTAGCAGCAGCCAAATCTGGTCATTTGAGGCCACAGATAATTTCGAGTGGAAAACATTTAAGAATTCCCCATAGATTTCATGATCTGGGCCGCCCTAAACGTTGACAATTTCGTCCCTGTTGCTAGAAGCAAAGGGAATGGAGCTCCGAGGGCATTACGAAGAGAATGGCCAGTTGGAAATGGAAAGCGTTTTGGATGCCAAGATTTGTTCGTATTTTATTTTATTTTGGGTGCGGCATGGTAGATGGAATGTGACAACGACGACAACGGATCGTTGGCCTGTAACAGGTTCAACTATTTGCAGAGAAAAACGTGCTGCTTAAAGCTCAAGGCCGGCCAGCCAGCCAGTCAGCCAGCCAGCCAGCCAAAGCCAAATGGAAAACACACAACAACCGATCCAATTCGATCCGATCCGATCGGCTTTATGTGTTCTAATTGGACTTGTTATATTTACATGCGTTTGGCATTTGATAGCTGTTAGATGATGTTGGATGTTGGATGTTGTTGGAGGGAAAAACCTGAGAGCAGGAACTGTCTGTTGGCTGTGTTTGCTGCGTCCAATTCAACTCTGGCGGAGTCAAGAAACTGCCAACCCTGAGATAACCAAGCCAGGCCGGTTCTGTACCAACGACCACGACGACCACAACGACCAAGCAACCTGTCGAGCGATTCTTCTTAAAATATTTATTTCTTATTTCTTGCGAAATTGTACGAGACATTTTTAAATTTCAAGACGCATCTTCTCTGTTGTTTTCTTATTTCAAAACAAATCGGTCAACGGGCAATGGACTCGGTCGGTCGGTCGTTCGGTCGGTCGTTCGGTCGGTCGGTCGGTTGGGCACGTTTTCCTCTGTCTTCTGCTTCCGCAAATGCCTGCCAGGAAGGGGGGGAAGAGCTGTGATCTGTATCTTTACTCCACTCTGCAGCTGTTATCGTTCAAAGAAGCTCCGTTGGCTGTTGATTAGAGAGACGAGCAGGGAGGTCGCTTGAGCAAGCGATTTGAACTTCATCGACCGAGCAGAGTTCTTCGAACTCCGCAGGTCAAAATAGCAGCCGTAAAATAAACAACAACATAAAACAAAACCAAAATATAAACAGCAAATTGTCAAACGAAAATGGCGACAACATTTGACTATTAGAAGCCGCCAGCGAACAGATCTCAGATACACAAATACACAAAAGCCTGTTGGCCCCACAAGAGCTCAGATCGGCCGACTGCACAATATAATAATACAGAAATAATAATAATAAATGAAAATAAAAAAAAACAGCAACAACAACAACAGCAGCAACGGCAGCAGCAG
>JAWNPV010001079.1:0-11313 GCA_035078785.1 Collessia kirishimana
CGCTGTGTGACTCGTTGCTCAACCGTATATTGATCCATGATGAAATGGCAAAACTTAATAAAGCGAAACGTGAAAAGTATCGATTCGTTTGCTTTTTCTATCGATTTATTTTAGGAGCGCGCCAATTGAAAGACCCGATATAAAGTAAGTGTGTCACTATAGTGTAAGCCTTTTAACTGCAATGCGTGGACTAAGATCCCAGTTCTTGAAAGTACGTGTTATATTACAGTCAAAAGCGTTTGATTTTTAAGGTTAGAAAATATTGTTTTTTTTACGGATACATAATAAACCAATAATCTAATTGTTAATTGACATGTACATATTATTTTAAATATTAACTGCATATACACACACAATGTTATTAGTAGCCGAAGACCTTAGTTGTCATGGCCCTCCCTCCCTTTAGTAGGCTAAGTATTTTTTTTGTAAATCTTAGTCTACTTTAATTAATAATAATAATAAAACATAATAAACCAGTTAGTAGACCATTAATAATGGGGAATATTGACCGATATTTTACTATAGATCAGTTCTTAAATTCAATAAGAAACACAAGCTCACAACTGTAAACAAATATTTGATAATTTTGTAGACAGTTACAGGGTTAAGAACTCCTAACCACATATCTATCGAAATGACATATATTATACAAAACCCCACAAGTATATCAATGCTTTGGAAAGAAATTGTAGCTCTCAAGATCTAAGATCCTGTTGTGGTACTGCAGCCATGGTAAGCCTGCTTACCAAGAGATCTCTATGATATTCTGTTGGAGTTAGAATTCAAACAATGTCACTTGTCAATCAGCAAAAGATTTATGCAAGAACGCTTGCCAATAAAAATGTGTGTCAACCAATGGGCCCTTGGCGACACAGAAACATAGGTGCAGCCCCTGACTAGGGCTGAAAGAAAGCAACGAAGTAATGAAGTGCTAAGCATCTTGGCAAGGCCGTGACACCATCTCACAACTAAGCATCGTCATAGTAATTGCATTCAGACACTTGCAGAGTCGCATATCACCATGCAGATCACTCATTTGCTTACCTGTAGCTTTTATAATTCCCAACTGCCTAACACAGATGTTGCCGGCTTTGTAATCCTTTAGTTGGAGCTAGTCGCCTGCAATTGTGATTGTGGGACACAGAGGTGCCGTTTCTTGCTTTATTGTTTCCCTTAGTCTGGTTGTATAACCGATTCGTTCTTAAGTTTTTTTCACACAATAAAAAAAGTTTTTGGCAAAACAACAAAAAAAAAAAAGATAAAATTCGAACAAGAAAAAACAAAAAAAAAAAAATAATTCAAGTGGACGGCGGTTTCAAGTTCAGTCTCACGCACTGGGCTCGTCTTTGTCCTGGCGTCACACACACGCACATGCACCACGCACACAAAGCCACTTAAGCACGCAGGCTATACAGTTAGATGGTTATTAGCCAAGCGCTCGCTGATTATCTGTGGTCTGCGCTGACTATTGTTTGCTCTTGTTGCGATCGGGATTTTTCGTGGTCGGCTCTAGAGCTTGAGCTAGTTGAGTTGGATTTGCAATGGGGATATGTGATATGAATGATTACACGATACAACACTTGCGGAGTTGAATCAAAAACGCGTCTGGTCCGCGCCGTGGGTAAGCGCCGAATGGTGCATACACCTGCTTTCTCGTAGCGGAACACTTCGCTTGCGCGGCGGCGGCGGCGACTTCAGCCACGAAGCACCAGCGTTGGCAGCGAAATTTCTTCTTTCATTGACAGCAACAGCAATGGCAAAAGCAGCAGCGACAGCAGCAGAAGAAGTCGAAGAAGAATAGGTGGCGGGAGGAGTGAAGTAGCAGCAATAGCAGCAGTAGCAGCAAGAAGCGGAGACACTCACTCAGATATTCAGTCGGCCAAGTACAGCAGAAAGACTTACCGGCTGCTATGTGGCATCGATCGTCTGCCACAGTTGCTTCGGTTGCTGTTGCTGCTGCTGCTGTTGTTGGTGCTGCTGCTGCCGCCTGTTGCTGTTGTTGTGGCATGCGTTGTCAGTCGTTCGGTTTCCCCAATTGTCGTCTGTTTGTTTATACCTGACCAGGGCAGGGTAAGGCAGGGGGCAGTAACTTTCAGTTGCAATGAGTTTCAGACTCAGACTCTGATGCAGACAGACGCAAGCCAAGCAGACGACAACACAACTGCTGGACCAAGTCCTCTAACTGTTTGCGCTTTCTATTCCCCTATGTCATCGCGTTGCTCTTTGTCTTTGTCGCTGCATTTGTTGTTGCATTCGTTGTTGTCTCTACTTACCAAATGCCCTTTCTGGCCGCCCCTTTGGCGCCGTTGATTATTGGCTGCCGACCATGTCTGAGTTGCAATTGCCATGCCAGGTTCTTGGGCATTCATATGGGGCGTGGGAGCCCTTTGGGTGTCCACCTCCGGTCGGCGACAAGGGTAACGGTTGCCGGTTTGGGGAAAGGCGTCTTAATGACAATGGTGGTGGTGGTAACAGTGGCAGTGGCTGCTGCGTCTTTATTCAAGCAGTTACTCAGCCACTGTGTGTGTAATGTTTAATCGACTGTTCCACTTTTCCATAAAATATTTTTGCCAAGTGCCGCATTTGGCATTGCCAATGAAGAAAACGACGACGACGGTGCGGCGACGAGACGCCGAGCATGCGCTACACTTGCTCTCGTTGCAGTTGCAGTTAAAGTTGCAGGATGAGCCAGCAGCCAAACACCGACCAGCGACAACTGACAACCTGATACATATGTGGTACATTGGTAACGGAGCCCACAAAAATGCAACTCCAAATGCTAAGAAGTTTTCATCAAATTTAGTTATTGGATATACTAGAATCATCCTAGAATGGGATTTGCTGGGATCAGGTAGGTATAAAGCTCGCTATCTGTATTATCTGGATTTTGTTCATTATAATTGTGGTATGTCCTTAAATAGTGGTAACAATACAGGAAGCCAGAAAATTAGAGGATTTTCGCTTTGGTGACTTTTATAGACAACTGGAAATCATGGCTTGAAATATTCATTTGAATCCGTCTATCCTCTGTGTCCTCGTGAGATTAAGCAAATTATACCTATCAGTCCGATTTCCATAAGATATCATTTAAATGCGGGCAATGATTTTTATTTTATTTAAGCCTTGGATGAGAATCTCTTATTTTTAATACAACCAAACCAGAATACTTATACCACTTAAAGTGCTCAGGAAATTCCTGTGAACAATCGAATAATTGTAAATCATTTTGGATACAAAACAATGTCCCAAGTCTAAATGATAAGTTTTCTATCATAATAACCGTCTAATAAACTAAATAGAGGTTGTACATTTGACCTTTATAGGTCCCAAGTAATTTATTTAACAATAGTCTTGTTAAAAGTAATTTAAAATTTTTATAAATACCAAATTAGATATAAAAATAAATTTTTTACAACCAAATCATATTGGCTTCATATCTACAAGCTACATTATAGATACTAATAACAGTTGTAGAGTGAAACCTTTGTGTCCTTTATAAATCGAACACGACACACAATGAAACTACAAGAACATCCAAGCATGCTGGCCACAACACTACTGGAAAACCTTTTTTACCTTTTTTGACCTTTTTTAAGCGATTGTTCAACCAATTTAGAAGAAATCTGGGTGCAGTAGAGTGGACTTGGACTTCTCTTTTAATATAGTTGATGGATCACAGTTGAGGTGCATACAGAATTGTCCCAATGTGCATGGTCAAACGACGATTTCATCGCCATTTCAATTCCACTTTGCAGTTTTAGACGCAGTGCTCGATTCCTGTTTGCTAAATATGACCAAAAAGACTCGTTTCGAAATTGGAGTAATTTCGTTGAGGCTTCGAGCCGCGGCTAAAATTGAACTGTGCTGATGCTGGCGGTGGTGCTGGTGGTGGTGCTGAATGTTAACGCTGGTTCCGCCTGAAAGTAGCCGCCGCGAGTCTGTCCAGTCCCACTCGAAGTCTCAGTGTTAGTAGACGCCGCCGTCTATCGATGCACATTAAGTAACACACTGCTTTGACTGCGTCGCGCCACACAGTCTGCCACTTGGTCAATTATTTGTTAGTTTGTTAGTCGGAGCATCATCATCATTATCATTATCATCAATATCCACATCCACATTCACAGCCACAACCACATTAACATCATCATGATCACCATGATGGTAAGCAGTGGCTGTAGCCGCTCCCTCCATGCACCTGTATATCTGCTGGTGGGTATAATGCCAGCCAGCGGATACACCCCTTCAATTGTCCGATTGTTAATGTTATTTCTCTACCCGGTCGCCCTCCTCTCCCCGCCAGTTAAAAGGGCTCTTATCTGCGCTGGGCGCGCTACTCACGCATTTCTATATGGCCAGCGGCTCTGGCTTTGACCATCTCTGCGGCCTCCGCCTCCGCCGCACTCTGCCGAGATGTCTTATTAAAAGTATCTTGTTACTTTCACCAGCCGCAGACTTGAATTGCGCTTCAATTTCACACACATAGAGGGAGCCAAAGACACACCGAATTGAGCGGGGCAGTGGGAGAGGTCTTGCCCGTTTGGTCAAGCTGACCATCTTTGGGACGTTGCAGTGCCGGCGAAGGGATCCCGATTGCGAATGGCAAACGGCGCGGTTGCGGATTGAGGATTGTAGACTGTTAATGGCCGATAGCGATAGCAATAGCCTACGCCCACCTGCATTTCTTTCTTCCTGTCCCACGTTTTTCAACAGCCAGACACAGACACAGACAGCTTTAGATAACTCGAGACAATTACTTGCCGTCCACTGCATTTGGTTAGAGTATCTGTCTGTGAGGTTTGCTCATTTGTTTTCAAATCGGTTCGCATAACTCACCTTATTTTAGGTGCAATGTCTGAGCCACCTCAAATGGACTACTTTCCAAATCGAAAACTTCATTCGAGGAAAATTTGTCCGAATAGCCAAGCCGCAATCTCAAGAAAGTAAATCTAATTTTTAGTTATGTGAACCCGATGCGCTCTTCATACATGGCTAAGTAGGTAAATCATTTTCAATTGTTGCAACAGTAAAAAAACTTCAAAATGCCACAAATTATCTTAGGTTTCGTATTGCTTTGATTGGGCTTGACTAGTCGATTATCTAGTGGTGGCTTCATCCACCATCATGCCGCTTAGAAGGTGTCTATGTCAATGTCAACCCTATGCCAGGGAGATCCACAGCAAGACGCTGGATAATCTTGAGTTAAGGCGCACATGTGAGCCGAGGTATTACCGGCCTTTTTCAAGGTACATCAGAGCTTAGTGTTAAGCCGAAAGGATATTGACAATAGGTTAGAAAGGAATCATCGGTAAAAGCATATTGAAGCTCGTCGGGTTAACTGATGTTCTACTTGTGCTAATAGAAATGCTCAGCGGATTTGTTTTTAATCCTATTTATACCTGATCGAGTCTGGGTTTATAGTTTTGCGTTAAAAAATTCTTAAGCTGATTGTATGTAGGTAGGTAGGTTGTAGGTAGCTGAGATATTAAGATTAATAGGATTTCCCTGTTATTCTAAGAAGCCAAATGAAACGTTTTTAAAGTCCAAAATTTTCAAACATTTATTTTTTACCTGTCACCCTGGCAGCCGATGATTTTCACATTTCTACAACTGGACAGTAAAGACTACGATTTATGTATGTCTAAATGCCCTATTGGCAATGCTGTTACGAGCCACACACCCAGGCAGACAGACAGGCAGGCAGATGGACAGACCTAGAGACATATGTACTTCTGTGAATAGTTGAGCGAAGCTTCCACTCCCACCAATGTCGCTGTGGATATGAACGGCCCTCGTCCGTCGCCAAGAAAATCCCCTTTACACGCCAGTTTCTAGTCAACTATTTGGGTCGCTCTCACAATTTATTGGTTTAGTTTTCATTGCATTGACACTTCATCATCGCTGTGGCAGTGGCAGTGGCAGCAGCGCCAGTGGCAGTGACTGTCGTTTGTCATCTGCCCCGTCCAAGGTGTCCGTGTCCGTGTCGGTGTCTTCGTGTTGTCATTACTTCGTTGCTGATGTTGTGGTTGCTGTTGGTGCTGCAATAACCTTTGGGTTGTCCATCATTGCCGGGTTACAAGGTGGCAATAGCACCTCCACCTCCAGCTTTGGCTTCAGCTCTAACTGCAACTCCAACTGCATACGATGACTAAAGTGAAAACGCTGCTGAGCACAAAAACAACAGCAGCAGCAGCAACAGCAACAACTATAAACAGCAAACAGTAGCAACGACTGCCATTAAGCTATGAGAAGACACTTTTTTCTTACCATTGCATCGAATCAAATCAAAGGCGGAGCTGCTGGATTGCAGTTGACATGCTGGGGCACATGGGACACCGGGCGGGGCCCTTGAAAATTTTTTAGTGGCAATGCGGCGGAAATACACACACAAAGAATTGGGTTAATGCCACCGTTGTTGATGATTTTGTTTGCTATTGTTGTTGTTGTTGCTGTTGTTGATATTTGCTCACTTTATTCCGTATCGTTTCGCCTTTAAGTGTTGCCGCAACACATTTCTTAGCTACCTTGTAGCACCACTGAGCCATGCCAAAGCCGGCTTTGAAAGCGACTCCTTTAGAATCCCTGACTAAGGCCAGCATTGTTGTCTCTGTCGGCGGTGCATCCCATGTCTCTCATTTATCACATGAGCAGCAGCAGCATATGTATATGTAATGGTTGTACATAGATATATATACATATGTATAACGATACACTGTTGAGCATGAACCTACGATGGATCTTACCACCGATCTTGCCACCACTTGTCAGACCCGGGGCTGATCAATTTCACTTTCTCGCTAAAAAGCCGCCGCCGCCACCGCCGACGACGATGATGACGACGTCCGCCATACATTGAAAGTCAATTAGCCGGTGTCCAAAAGATTCTTCTGCGGTTTCCCTGCTTCTCGCATTGTGGGCGTCTCCTCGTCAATTATGTTCATTGTTATTGCTGTTGCTTGGCCTCACTTTTTGTTTTGTTTTTTGTTTTTTTTTTTTATATACATCTATATACTTTTATGTATTTTTAAATCTCCCCTTGGCTTGGCGCTTGGTCAAGTACTCACTAATGCTCGTAATTGTAAACGAGCTGGCAACTGATGCCCACACACATACAGTGGGTCAAAGTTGGTATTTGTCTAACCAAAAATATCATCTAATAGAAATCAAGATCATAAAGTTGGCTTGTGGTGCCCCACAGTTGACTTAACTAAGTTCAAAGAGCTCTTAAACATGACTTTGTATATAAAAGTTTGTGACTCAAACTGATCGTAGAATGCTGTCCATAAAGCCTCAGCTTTGGTCCAGTCAATAGTGATTGGGAATAATATACAGGACACTATAACACTAAAACCAGCAAGAAGAACGGAGAGATAAGCAATTTGAATAGACTTTTTACTATATAAGCTTTATATTAACAACAATCACTTCGACTTCGACTAAGCACTACTAATAGTTACCTGTGTTACCCCACATCTCAATTCCTTAGGTGACCTAAGGGACTTCATTGCGGAATTTGTATTATTAAGGGAACTTGTAACCACAATATTTAAATGCTTTGATTTTAAATTGAGTAATTTAAATTGTTAAAGGTTTCCTACATCGATTATTTTTTTTTATAAATAAACTACAAATAATATTTTATTGGATTCTCGCGTTACACAAGGAGACCGGTGTTGGGTTAATTTCCCAAGAAGATAATAATCAATTGGAAAACCCCTGATGTATATGAGTGAGAAACAAACGTTTTTTTAAGAGAAATGTTTTTTTAGATCCATTAGCGAGATCTGAAGTTGCTGAGAATAATTTATGATTCGGTTCCACTATGCAAAGCATTGCCCCCAAGGCTCCACGAATAGCTTTGATGTTAAAGTTGGCAGGGGCTTGGGAACCATAATTTTACGTTCCATGAGATTGAAGTTGACTGCGCCTGGTTGGCTGTCATTGTCGTTGCCGATGTCGATGTCGATGTGGCTGTCGATTTCGATGCTGATAATTATGAAAATAACGCAATCGCAATCACTTTTGGTTCTGCGCTCACTTAATGGATAAACGGAAAGTGTTTGAAACCACAAGGCATGCGAAACACGGCTGCCTTTCTTAAGACTGAGAGATTCCGTTGGTAATTCCTTGTTTACTTATCAATAGCGATCAAGTTTTAATTATCGACTTGTTGGAGAACGGTGTATTGAAAAATTCCTTCAGCTATTTAACTGCATGAGAAACCAGTTAATATATTGAACCTTTGTGAGATGACCAAAATATATTTTGAAGCTGTCACCTCAGCTTCTCTCTCTCTCTGTAGTGTAGTACAAAGCAAATACCCAAGTCAGCATCTCTATTCTGGACAAGCATCGACAGCGACAAGTTGAAAAAGCAATGAATGTAGGCAAGGCAAGCACCACGAAGCGACCACCACACCCACTTTCCAAATGAAAACAAAATCGCAGACCACCAAATAGCGGCACATGCGAAACGAGGCAGCCACCGACCGCATAAGTAGACACAAACGCAGACGCAGATGCAGACCGAACGTCCGCCCAGCTGTCTAACTGTCTAACTAACCAGCCGCGGCGACCAACCAACATACTGAATATGAAAAATCGAAGCTGAATGTGCCGCGCATGCGCAAACAAACAAACTTGACGACCACTGATGCGCTGCTTGCGGTTTAGTTGGGGCCTTGCCTCGCTCTTTAAAATGGGAGGGCACGCACGGGCCACATCTTTGGACATCTGAAGACATGTGTGTACGTATGTACATTGAAGTACAGACATCTATTCGGCTATGCATTCTTCTAGCGGCCCCTCCAAGCATAACTTAGGCGCGACTACGGACAATAACTAAGCCTGGCGATGCTAGTGAATGCGCCGGCTGTAAGCGCTCAAGAGCTCTCCGATACGCACACTTTCAATTGAAGATTCATCGTAGCACACATTCTGCATATTCGGGTCTCCTCCGGCTGCCCATGAATGAACAATGCCACGGACATAAGATGTGAAAGCGAAACGCATATTGTGGTCTCTCAGTTGCATAATAATAGCATCGATCAATCATCAATTATAACGATATCACTTTTCCCAACCTATATTTGATCTGCAGGGTTCACAAACCATAGACCACAGCTCAGGACTAAGACGTTCTGCCTACAATTGAACAAAAAACAAAGAACATTAAAAAGTTTTACTTGTTATGCCTTTTCATTATGTAAATTTGTTGAATCTAAATTGCAGAAAGTGTAAGAATAGATAGTCAGGGAAATTTAATGATCCATACAATACTGGAAGTCAAATAAAGATGATCAAAGTTATATAAATTTAAACTTAAAACCTTATTATTGTTTTCTAAGCAAACATATGTCTTAAGAAAAATTCTTGTTAATATTACAGTGCGATATAATTGTATGTTGATAAATTCATTTAATTCAAGGCAATATAACCACACCTTGATTCCGAGATCCCAGACTTTAGACGTGCTGGCAATTGAAGGGAAAATGCTTGTATTTACCATAATCCTGAAAGATTAAACATTAAGCTACAGCTGAAAAAGGGTTCTTTAACTTAATAACTAACAATGACTTGATCTAAGCTTGGAAGCTTTAGTCGCGAATCCCTGGTAGGTGTTGAATAGCAAAGAATAGCTAGGATTAATAATATTTAAAAGATTTTCAGTCGGTTCTAAAGGATAAGGCTTAGTCTTCAACAACAAAATATTTATAAATGGTTGACAAAAGATTTGTATGGATGTTAAGGTTCAGTTATAGAAATGGAAATCCTAAAAATTAAAAGATCTTCTGTAAAAAATTGATAAAAAAAAATAACTATTTATCCGTCCTTATTCCTGTTAGATAACAGCTGTTGTATAGTTTTTGATATTAAGGTTTATAGAATACCTGAGCTGGTGGATAAGAAAATGTTTCACTGAAGAATAGAAGAATAGTTGGAGCTCTAATAGAACTTCAAAAGATACCCTATTAATAAGTTGTTTTAAAAAGCGGAAAAATCCGTTCCTATTTTGTGTTTTCTAAATTATAATAATGAAAATAAAAAAGACTTAAGTTTCTGCTGAGGAAGAGAAAAAGTAATTTTGTTGTGTGATCAAGCCATATGGTCAGGGACCAGGACAATTACTCCCCGACACTGGAAAAGCAGGTTGGCTGGGTATGTTCGAGTGTGTGAATGTGCGAATGAAGCCTATATGGGTTAGCGGGTCTCCAGGTATGGCCATCGTCGCCTACGTCGCTAGCCCTTGCTGTTGGTGTGCGTGAGCAGCAGTTGTCGGTGGGGCTTGTGATGGTGGTGATGTTAATGTTAATGGTGAAGCTGAAGCCGGACTAAGCCGTGGAGGTGTGTATCTGTATCTGTGTGCACCAGTGTGTGAGCTGCGTAGATTTTCATTCATCTTCTTGGGGCATTCGTGGTGAATCGTTTTCAGCGTTTCTCATTTCTCGTTTTCTCGCCTTATGCGTTTGCCCGCTCTCTGTTTTTTTTTTGTTTTTTTTTTTTTAAGGCTCATAAAATGCCACTTTTCGTTTTAGTGCATCGCGTCTGGATTGGGACTGGACGAGCGCACTGGACGCAGAAGCCGGAACTAGCCATAGTCATGGCCATGGCCGTGGCAGCGCATCGCATCGCACTGCATCGCACTGCATCGCACTGCATCGCATCGCATCGCATCGCATCGCATCGAAATGCGACGAAAGTTGCGCAGCGCCGTTTTTGGGCTTGAGCATCTACCAAACTAGACGCCGACCACAGACTGAGAAGGCCAAGGAGAAACAGTTGCAGCGGTTGCTGTAGTGGCGGCAGTGGCAGCAGCCGACGCCAGCGGAAGAAGAAACCCAAAGAGATGCGACGCGCGACTCGGCGCAGCTCAGTTGGTCGAGGCGGGGATGGTAATGGAGCTGACCATGGCCATGGCAATGGCTGCCTGAAAATGCCGCCCAACGAGTTTCGCAATAAAGAGAAAGTGTCCATTGAGCTGGTGTTCTGGCGATCGTAAAGAATAAATTTGCAGGCTATTAAAGTGTTTCCTGTTTTCTGCATACCTCTGCAGCTTGATCAGCAGGTAAATTTCATCTTTCGCTGCTGGGCCGGCCGCGGTCCGCGGCGCATCCACGGTGTTTCTATCTGCATCTCTTGGCTGCTTGCAGGTCTGCAGGTTTCCACTGTCTCGCGTACGCGAATGCGAGAAAGTTGTCCAATGCCAAGCCACGTCGCAAGGCATCGCCAAGACATCGCAAGGCAAGGCAAGGCAAAGCAAGGAACCGTTGCAATTGCCAATGCCAAGCAACAGCCAAGCAGCTAAGCAGCCCTGGGA
>JAWNPV010001084.1:0-12109 GCA_035078785.1 Collessia kirishimana
CTATTGCCTACTTATATGGGCAGCGAACAAACTGCCAGCAACAGCCAGCTAAGCTGCTTCACAGTGGTTTGTCTGTCTGCTTGGTCTAGTGAAATTATTTGGGGATATTTTTTTTCAAGGAGCCTTCAAGGACTTAAAGATCAAAGTAATAACTGGCAACAGAGGTCAGACAGGCAGCCAGGCAAGTTGACTTGTCCTGACGTCTATTAATCGCTTAATCCTTGGCTGTCGTTGGAAAAATTTTGAAATAAATTCCAGTAAATGAATTGGAAGAAATTAAAAAAATCCCCAGAGACAAAAATCTGCTCAACTGGGTTGGTTGGCTGGTTGCCTGTGGGCTGTAGCTGTTGGCTGTTGACTGTACAATGCAGGCAGCTCTGCCAAGATGCAGTTGCCACTCACATACACCCACACACACTCGCACACACACACACACGTCTTGTTAAATCTGCTGCAAATCATTTAATATTTTCGCTCAGTTTAGCTGATTTGGCAAATTTTTCCCTCTTGACTCAGGCAAGTGCGTGTCCGTGTGCGTCTGCCTGTGTATGTGTGTGTTGCTCTGCCTGTGTGTGTGTTTGGAAAATCATTTAGTTTGTCGACGCGGCTCAGCTTGAACAGCTTCAAAGCGAAAGTTGCAAGTTTCTTTAGACTTTTTGCCAGTTTTACTTTCGACTAATGCATGTGTCCTGCCTGCCTTCCCCTCCCTCCTTCTCTCCCTATTTTTTTAGACCAAGGCGTCAGGCCACGCCCTCAACAACAGCAACAGCAACAGCAGCAGCTGCCTGCACAGATCTTGATGGATATTTGGTCGTTATGGCCGCTGCAGTTGAAATTGTGTTTTGTATTTAAAAAATCATTTCCTGACTCAGCTGACTCAGCAAGGACTTCAAGGATACTTGAAGGGAGGATTGTCTTGGTTGGCCAAAGGCCAGTCATAAGCATTTAGCATCCTGGACAGGATTAGAAAGCAGAAAGCAGCAATGGGAGAATGAAAAATGAAGTCGAAATTTGTAAAATTAAAAATCACTTTGTGGCAGGACACAAAGGAGTTGGCAGCTCCTGTAATTAATTGATTATGAATGGAGGGGGGAAATCTGCCTTCGGTGAGCTCAATTCTCTAGGTTTTTTAAAGCTTGAATGGGAATCCTTCGGCTGTTGCTGTTGCTGTTGCCTTTGTCACATCTGTTTCATTTTAGCAACCGAAACACACAAACGACATCTTGAGTAAAACTTTTCTCTCAGCCATAACTTTTAGTATTTTTTCTTGTGTTGCGTTTCCCTTACTCCCTGCCCCCCCTTCCCAGAGGACATAGGGGAGAGGCCTCAACCTCAATCTCTTGCTGTCTGTGGCTGTGACTCACATTATGGCAAGCCAAGTCCATGTGGGCTGTGCCGGGCTGGGCTGCTTCAAAGCATTAATCTTGGCCAAGTTAAAAGCAAAGCACTTGCGCCCACTGCACTGTGTTGTCCTTGCCTGGCATCCAGGCGCCCACATCTCCTCACATCCAAGTGTCCTGAATACAGTTTGCTGTTATTATTGCCTCTGTGGTGGTCGCAGCAGCTGCCAAGAGTGCCGACGACAACATCTCAACACCCCGAGACCAAGAAGTCCAGGGTCTGGTCAACAACTCAGTTTGGCCAGCCGACTGTCAACACCAAAAAAAAAAAAAAAAACACAGAGGCGGCCAAGGCGACCGTCTCAAGCATAATCACAGCCAGCCACAGAGCAGCCAGGACAATGGACAGTCACAGTGGTGACCAGAGAGAAAGGGAAATTCCAAAGGCTTTACAGTCTCTTTGGTGTGGTGGTTTGTCCCACTGTGCCTGGCCAGAGGCTAAGATGCTGCTGCTGCTTCTGTTGCTGCTGTTGCTGTTGCTCGTGTTGTTATTGCTGCCCTGTTTGGGTCGCTGCTGTCTTAGCTTTTAAGTGCGATGGCATTAAGCTATTAGCATAATTTTTCTGCATTATCATTATGCCATACACACACACACACACACCAGCACACACATACATGAGGAGAGTAGATTGGTGCTTCTTAGCAAGCCAAGAAAAAGTAGTAACAGAAGGAGGAGGAGGAAAAAGAGAAGGAAATGCAGGAAGTAAAGGAAGCGGCAAGATAATGCCATTTATCATTGACATATTTGCTGCCTTTCCGGTGCTCCAGCTGCCCTCTCCTGCCCCCCCTCCCCACTGAACCCATTTGCAACGCATAAAACTTGGCGGCCGTCTTACTTACTTAGCAGACCAGACCAAGGCAGACCAAAGCAGACCAGAGCAGAGCAGCGCAGATCAAAGCAGCGCAGGACAAAACAACTGAAAAGTTTTGTTTCCCTTGTTTGCTGGCTGTTTGGCTTAGTGGCAAATCAGAGGAAACTACTTGGCCCCCCCCTGCACTGCCCCGATGCCCTGTTCAGCACTCACCTGCAATGAAAAACTCAAGAAAAAGGACAATTTTCTTATAGTTTTCATTCTCATTTCTTAGTTTCATTTTTTCCCAGCTTTTTTCCCCATTTTTTCAGCTTTTTTTTCTTTGTATTCAGTTCAGTTTTAATGCACTTAAGAGCAGGCAAAGGCAACAGCAGCAGCCAAGTAAGTTTCGGTCACAAAAGCCAGCATCCTAACAACTCAGAGAGACAGAGACAGAGAGACAGAGAGACCAGGGTTACCTGGGCAACAACAGATGGCAAAAGATTCCTTGAAACACCAATAGGAGGGGAAGGAGGAGGAGCAGCATCCTTGTAAGCAACTTGAATGCAGCATAATCAAGTAGCAAACGAAGCAGCAAAAGAGTTTAGTTAAAGGAAAATCGCCTTTTGGCAATGAGGGAGGACAAACCGACTAAAGTGGCAAAGAAAAAGGAAGAGAAAAGAGCAGCAGCAGCCGAGTGGCGATCAGTCTAATGGGCAACATTAACTAATCAAAGCAAAATGGGAATTTAATTAGCTACAGCGATGCTTAGCAGCTGACAGCATTTGTCTCAGTGTAAAGTGGGTTGAAGCTGCTGCCCCAGCTGCCTTGCTTAGCTTGTCTTGTAGCCTTTGACAGCAGCTTCAGGGCCTGCAACTGCAACTTTAAATTGAAGGATTTGATGAGCCACCAAGACAAGAATTTGTTAAGCTAAAATCGTGATTTTTTTCAAGGCAGCGAGCAACTGGAGTTTTGCATTTGGCTAGCGACTCGCTTCGAAGCTTTTGTTTGCTTAACTTGCATGTGTTTTCATTAAAGTTTCCTGCTCCTCGTCTGCTGCTGCTGCTGTTACTGTTGCTGCTGCTGCTGCTGCACTTTTGCCGGCCGCTTTTTTGTCTGTCTGTCTGTCGTGTTTGTCTGTCCTGTTTGTCTGTCCTGTTTGTTTGATGTCAACATGACTAGGCGTATGGAACAGCAGCTGCATTGCCTGCCAGCCAGCCTGTCTGTCTGCCTTGGCCTGCCAAGTTGCAAACTGCTTTCCACTGGCCCAGAGACTCGGTCTATGCGTGTGTGTGTGTGTCCCTGTGTGTGTGTGTGTGTGTTAGTGTGTCCTGTATCCTAATTCTTCAAGCTGGCTGCATACCGGAGCTGCCTTCATTAGCCTTTGGCAGTAAGTCAGAGTCACTTTGGTTCAGCTCAGCTTCGGCTTAGTTTAGCTTAGTTTTGTTGTGTTTTGTTTGCCTGGGTGTGTGGGTGCTGTGTGTGTGTGTGTGTGTGTTTAACAAAGAGTCTTTTCTAGTGCACACAACAACAGCAGCAGGAGCAACAGGAGCAGCAGGAGCAGCAGCAGCTGGCACCACATGGCATTGACTTTAGTTGTTCGTCTGCTCATTTCAAGTATTGATTGCTCCTCCCTCCCTGTCCAAAAAAAACGGGGCAAAAACAACAGCAACATGGAATAACAAATCTCAATTGAAACTTATTTGCATAACGGACACCTGGCTACACACACACCCACCCACACACACACACACGAGCAGACATCTGACTTCTTAGGGCACTTGGTTTTCTTGGTATTGGAAAAGTTTTCTCTGTTCTCCTCAGGGGTTGTGGGAGGGTAGCCAACTGGTTGGACGATCGATGGATAGAGGACAAAAATATCCTTTAGGTCCCCAGTCTGATCGCAGCTGCCACATCAAGTATCCGCCCTGTTAGCTCCGCTGCCTGTTACCAGCAAATATCAATGACAACGACTGAGGGAAGTCGCATCTGTTGCTGCACACAGAACACGGGAAAGGAGGGGACAAAGGACAGGACAGGACAGGTTGTCTTGGCAGCTTCCTAAGGCTTCAGCTAATTCCCATTGAGTTTCTCCTTCGCACCGCACCGCTCCGCTGGCGGCAATTTTGCCAGCCTTTTGTCTTCAATGCGTTGGGATATTTGATGTAAATAAAATTCATCAGCCAACAACAGTGCGATTTCAATTAAACGCATTGCAGGCAGCCCAGCCAACAGGGCGAGGCAACAGCAACAGCCAGACAGGTTTAATAAAGCGCAGCCAGAGGCTGGAGGCTGGAGGCTGGCGGCTGGCGGCTGGAGGCTGGAGGGGGGGCGTGTCTGACAAGCTGGCAGAAATAACTTTAAATTAATTAAAAAGCGACGGCAAAAATGTTCGCCAGCCAAGCAACATCGTTGACAACCAACGACAATGTTTGATGAAAACGGCAGCCGGCAAGTCGACAAGTCGTCCGTCCGTCGAGCATTGTGCGGTGTATAAAAGATCACAAGCAGGCAGGGCAGCGTGTCTCCCCTCTCTTAACTGCCATCAATGTCAGGGAAATTAATTGAAATGAAATGGAAGGCGGTGGGCGGTGGGTAAGACGTAACGCGTCAGACAACAGGGCAGTCGATACCCTAGGAAACTCCCAGTCGAACCTTTGGAGGCTTCTTTGGGGCACCAGGTTGGCTGCCTGGCAATCAATCGAGAAGCTTTGCTAGTCAAGACACGAAAACAAATTGTTTTATCAACGTGTTTAAACAACTGCGATGGTTAGGCAACCAACTAACCCATGTTGATGACGTTCAACCCTCTAGAAATGAACAAACAACCATTTAACGTCAGAGGTAGTTGGTTTCCTCTAGGTCTTCAAGGTCTGTTTAATGGGAAAACAAAGCTGAAACGTCGCACAGGTGCTGACAACCAGACAGTCAGCTGATCAGTTTGGACAACACATAGATCCAAGCAGCCAGGGTAGCTTAATGAAGATGCTTTCGAGGGCGGTGAGGGGAAATTTGATAGCTTTTTTCCCCGCCCCCCCCGAACAGCAACGGAAATTTATACACTTTTGCCAGCGATTATTTATTATGGCCGCTGCAATGAGGGGGGAAGGGGAACGACGACCCAGTGACCAAGGCGAAGGCGGCAGCTGCTGGTGGCTGCTGCTGGCAACAAAGTTGCCAACTTGGCCAACAAATGAAATTAAGCAAATAAATTTGAGGCGGATTAGCCAAGGCAGTGTGGAACGTTTTGCGGCTTAGCGAGTCGTTTGGGGTGTTCGCCAGTGTGTGGGTGGCAGCCACTTTGTGGCGCCACAGTCTGTCTGTCGTGTCTGTCTGGGTGTCTGAAATATGAGCCGCAAGAAAACTGCACACAACTCCGGGGCTGCGCAACTCTGGCGGAGTTTTTTGGGCAACAACTCTAGAGAGCTGGAGAGGCAATTAAAATGTGGATCCGTTGCATCAAGTAAGTTTTTGCCTCTGGCTTCCGTTGCTCTTGTCTTCTACCCCCCCCTTTCACCACCTCCCACAGCTCCTTTGGTTTCCTTATTTTTTTTTTTTTTACTACGACTGCCTGACTGTCTGGTTGGCAAAAACAAATCCCAGCAACTGTGGACAAAAAAACAAACAAATTTTATGAAAAATATTTTCTAGGCAGCCACCCAACCACCCACCCATCCACCCACCCACTTACCCACTCTCCCTCTCTCTCTGTCTCTGTCCTGGGGAAAAATTCATATAATTTGAGCTGCTGTTGTTGGTTGCTTTGCATCCATTTGAGAAATGAAAAATTAAATGACATTTGGCTGATGGATTTTCTACCCCAAAGTGATTAAACGAAGCCTTTAGGCTCTTAGCTAACAGCTGATCCTTCAACTGCTAGCTAAAGGGGCTTCCCCTGGGGTTGACTGTACCTCATCGATTGATCAGCAAAACAGCAACTCGAATCGGGCAAATCAAATGACAATTTTCCCATGATATATGAACAACAAAGGAGCAAAGGATCTGCCACCGTGTTCGCTGGTAATTAAATTGACATTAAAATCGTTAGGCAGTCGGTCGTCCATCATCTGGTTTTTCCAACTGCATTTGCATTTGCATTATGGGAAAAATGAGCAGCCAAAGCAAAATTCATTTTGTGTCCAGCTAATGATGACAATGATTGAGTGAGTTAAGCAAAAATTTATACGTTTATGATGGACCCCTAACCCCCTCACCGCCCCAGTTGACAAATGATGGCTGCTCGACTGCAGCGAACCGAGTTGAGAGCTGGTTGTCGGTCGTGTTAAACCACAATTGAGCATAAATTTGTATTTAATTATGAATAAATTCAGTCGCAGCATTAAATTTCATATTCTCAACTCATCAATGGAGCGGCTAACGAGGCGGCAGCCAACAATAAAGCCAATTATAATGGCCAACGAGAGTCGTGCGTCGCCGCTGCCGTTGCTGCTGCTGCTGTTGCTGTTGCCAGTAAATCAACAGATAACACACTCAACACACGACTATATACACTCTATATAGTTGATTATATATCGGCAACACGCAGCGAGAGTCGCTCAAACAGTTGTTAACTTCACTCCCTTTCAAGTGACCCGGGAAGGCTGAACGCCTAACAGTAAAGCAGGCAGGCAAAGCCTTTCAAATCCAGCTAAGCAGCCTTAGCTTCTAGGCTCTAATAGACAGTCTACTAGACCATATAGCTGCCTGGAAAAGACCAAAACTAGCCTTTAGCCTAGGCAACTCTCGCCTGAAGGGATTTTCCTCTAGGGAAACCTTTTAGCTGGGCTGCCACTTGAATTTCCCACATTTCAATGTTCCCTTTACCTCTCACCAACCACCTCAGTCATTAAAACTGCTTAAACAACCCTCTTGGCGATTTATGTACTTAAATGTTTTTTTTTTTTTATATAAAAACCGTCGGACATTTTCCCTCGGACAGTTTTCACAATTCGTTGAATGCATTGCAAAATTTATTTATTATGACCATCAGGGGGGGGTTGGGGGGTAGAACCCCCCAACAACAAAACAATAAACGACATTCAAGTGCTGCTTTCGAGGAGGTCGAAGGCAGCAGTTGGCGGAGTCAGCAAACTGAAACTGAATTTTTGCCATCAACTTTGGCATTGGCATTGACTTTGGCCAGCCACTGAGCCCACAATTAATTGCACATTGAAATTGGAACTTTAATTTAGTTTTAATTGTTTGGAAAAACTGATTGCAGGGGAATCCCCTACCCCCCTCCCCTGTTGCTTTCCAACTGAATGGATCAACAATTTTGGACTTTAATCGCGTGTTGTGAGCCGAGACAATTTAACAGGGATAAAGAGCCAATGGAGTTGAGGTGCCTCTGCCTCTGTCTACTACACCATATAGCTGCCCAGGGGAATCGTTGTACAATTGAATGGCATTTGAGCTGCCGCCACATGCCGCTGCCACCGCCACCGCTGCTCCCGCTGCTGCCTTTGTGGTTTCTCTTCGCATATTTTCATGACAGTTGGGTAGGCAACATTGCAGAAATATTTTCCCTACCTCCCTCCCCCCCTCTGTTGGCCACAAAATACTCCAAACTCCATGTCAGTCAGTCAGCCGCAGCCGCTGCCGCAGCCGGAGCCGCTGCAATTATGCAAAAATCGACTGGAAAAGAATAAAAATTTTCCCAAAGATAAACAGACCGAGCAGCGATGGGGGGGAGGGGGGGTGGAATCGAAACGACACAGCCAAAGAGGAGCGAATGACATGAAAAACATATTTGTGTTTGCATATTTGCTGGATTCAGGATGCAGGATTCCTTTCTCCTCTTTTTTGTCGTTCAACAATTTTTGCTGGATTTTTGGGGGCTGCCGGTTGCCATCGAACCTCTCAGTGTAGCCAGCATGACACATGGCGAGCATAAATCTTGCATGCGGCGTGTGGCAACTGAATGCGCCAATAACTCAATGAAACAACGGACAGAAGCTGCCCCACCGAAGCCTGAATGCCATCTAGTTGGGTTGAGGAATTGAATATTCAATGCAGCTCGATGCCTCTTGAATCATTCAGGCTGATCGGGTGGTTTGTTGATCCTTTCAGGCGCTTCAATGACGGAAAAAACCAAGGCAAACAAGTTGGCCAGGTTGCAGCCGTTAAATAATAAATGAAAATCGAACAAAAGACTTGGGAAATCGGGCTGAAAAAACCTTAGATGGCAACTCAATCAGCTGTGGGGCAGCTCGATCGCTATGATGACGGCATCTGTGTGGCCATTAAATCCAGAGGGAAACAAGGAGACCAAAGCTAGTCAAGTGATGCTGATGCTGCTGCTGCTGTCGTCATCGTCATCGTTATTGTCGATGTGGCAATGGCTGCTGCTGCTTCCGGCGGCCATTGCGCTCTGCGTCTGTCTGACAATTGACTTCCGTTTTAAATTTTGCACAACTTCCTGCCACTGGGCATCAACGTCAGACAAAATGCCACACATAGAGCCGCAGCCACAGCCCCCCCCTGGTGGTCTCATCATCCTCATCATGGTAAATTCATTTCAACCACAAAAATGCAAATAAAACAAGAGGAAACCAGGGGGAGTGGAGACCTGAATGCAGCCAGCAGCCAGCGGTCAGAGGGCAGTGGGCAAAGGGCTAAAGAGCAGCGGGACGCGTCCTTGACAAAGGTGCCAGCAAATATGACAAAATGGCCGCGCGTCAGGCAACTCAATGAACATCCCGTCCGCCCCAGTGAGATGACTGCCAACCAACACACACACACACAGAAAAAATAATAAAAAATAAAAGCAGAAGCAGAGAGAGAGAGGGAGAAAGACCAGCAACAAACAAAGGCCAAAAACATGAGTTTAAATTATAAAAAATGTGAACCGCAAAAATATTTTGTTTCGCCTGCCGCCTGTTTGTCTTCTGCACGTGTCGCAGCTCAGCCAGCCACAGTGGGACAGAGGTGGAGAGGCCAAGGGGGGCCCCAAGTAGGTTAGGGGAAAACATGACAGAGGCAGAGGAGGAGAAGGAGAAGCATTGAGATCTCAGTCAACAGAGCGATCAGCAGCTTCAGAATGAGAATTGAATCCCTGCTAAGGCAGCTGAGAGTCCTAGATGAGCAGCACTGGGGACTCAATGGTCTGCAGCTTAGTTTGTTGTCCTGTCAGCTGTGGTTGGACGTCCTGCAACAGAAGCGCAAACAGTATGACAGACCAGGCAACACCCTGGACAGGCCAAGGCAGCAACGCCCAGAGGTCACCCAGTGGGCCACACACAGACAGACACAGACAGACAGACAGGCCGGTCGCACTTTCTTTCCCAATTTTTCAACCATTTTTTTTGCAATTTTTTTTCCTTGTTGTCAGTTGTTGCCACAACCCTAAAACGAGGTCGGCGCCGCAGCGTTTTTTGCTGGTTTTTTTTTTTTTTTCTGTTTTAATTTTATTTGCACTCCGCTCCACTTGAAAAATACATTGTGCAGCCGATGACGCCTGCCTGGGCGAGAGAATCGTGTCACAGCGGCAGCTATAGGACACACACAGGACCCACACAGGCCAGGGACAGTCAAGAGGCAGCGCATTGACTTAAGATTTGTCTAAAGGCAGTGAAAAGTGTTTTGGGAAACCCAATTAGTTGGACAGCTGGACACTGAACTTTTCTCTCGTTTGTAGGGTATTAACAGCTTCGGCTTGATGGTTAGTGGGGCCATAAATTGTTGGAGGCTCGTTTTAGTACCAAAAAAAATGGAAAAGAAAAACCCAAGGGGAGGCCAACAGACCCCGCCAGCCTTGCCAGCTTCCTTCTCTAGAGAAAGTGGAGCTCGTTGGTTGCTCTCTCTATTCCAGCCAGCAACCAGCTAGCGAAAACTACTTTCCACCATCGTCATCTGCACTAGCAGAGACCCCCACCCCTGGCCCCTGGCTGCCTGCTTCAGTCTATCTTGGTCTGATTTATGCTTTGACCTTTTCCGCAGGCAACATTTTTCCCAGCTGCTCATTTCATTTCAGGTTTTTTTCTCTCTCCTTCTCTCATGTTGAGCTTAATTAGCGGGGTTTTTTTTTTTTTTTTTGCCAGCAATGACATTAGTGGGTTAATTAGACACACACACACAGCCACACAGTCACACAGTGAAGAGCTGGCTGCTATCAATGTGTGTCAACGTGAATTGGCCGGGTTAATGAGCCAAGGGACAGGCCCTTAGTCAATACTAGGTGTTATCTATGACACGGTTACATCCTTTCTACATTCCTTCCACATCCTGCCTGCCTGCCTGACTGCCTGGCTGCCTGCTTAGCCCAGCAAAACAAGTTCAACGCAGCTCGCTTCTTTGGTTTGATGTTTTCGTTTTACTTGTGGCTGTCGCTGTTGTTTGTGTCTTTAATTTGATTTTGATTAATTGAAGAGTCTCTGTCTGTCTGTCTGGCCCAATTAATTTGCTTGCTGCATGCGGCCTACAAACTGCTGTCAACCCAGCCAAGTCAAGTGCCTTAGCATACTTTTTGGGGCAACCTCCATACGCAGAGCCAAAGGCGAAACATAATTAATAGAAATTGATAGATGATTGGGGGGGCAGAGGGGGAAGGGGGAAAGTTTAATGAAAGGAAAAACTAAATTAAAAAGATTTTTTTAGGACATGTGTGAAGCCGCTTGACTCAGAGAGCAAAGCAATTAGAAAAACTTGACAGGCGGCTTCTTACCTATGATAACAAAACTCTGGCTGAAGAATTTTAATTGAATTTCCATCTAAAGATGCCAGCAGCATTGAGCAAATAGCCAACAATGAACAAAGCAGCCAACTCGATTTTTGCCAGAGAGAGAGAGAGAGAGACAATCAACGTTGAATATTCATATGCAGTTTGACAGCCAGACAGCCAGGTGGACAGCCAGCCAGGCAGGCAGGTCGACATGTAATTGAGTGCGTCGCCTGCAATTTGCATGATACGAGATAAATTTCTCTCTCTCTCTGTCTCTCTCTCTCTCTTTGCCCAGTGTTTTGTGTGACAATGGAATTTTAATGACATTTCTGCCACCTACAGCCAGGCAGTCAGTCAGGCAGTCAGTCAGGCAACAATAAAAAATAAATTTAAATGTATAAATATTTGGCAAAAAGAACGTTTTCATTTCCTGCTAAATTGCCAAAAATAAAACGCCAGAGAGAGAGAGACGAGCAGAGGAGGCTGCCAAAGCCTTTCAAATACCCTTCAAGCTGGGGGGTTTGGGGGCTTTTCAATCAGCAAAACTACAGAGAAAACTTCCCTTTAAGTCAGGTAATTTAAGGCGAAAATCTATGGATCCGCCTTCACCTGCACAGTAAACAGCCCCAACCTAAGCAGCAAATCGAAATGCCCTGTTTGTCGTAGAGGAAATCAAACAACCACAAATACCTAATGGGAAAAACTATCACAAGGACTTACGCCTGAGAGCCTAGAGAGGCGAGAGGGAGGGTGGCGACGGCTTAATCAAAAGCCCACACAGAGAGACAGCTGACAGCTTTGATTACAAATATTTTTACCTGTAAATTGTTGTTGACTGTTGCTGCTGTTGCTGCTGCCAAAATGAAATTAAAATATTTTCAACATAAATCAAGAGACACAACCAGTGGGGGACAAACACTTTTCAAATATTTCAATTACACACGGCACACTGGGGAAAATTCTTTCAATTTTCCTTCCACCAGAAGGAAGAAGATCGTTTGACTGTCTATTAGCTTTTGGCCAGCTTGGTATGTGTGTCTGCATGGATATGTGTGGCTTCTTCTGGGCTTGATTTGGTTAGACGATTTTCTAATGCCTGATGCTGTGTGTGTGAGTGTGTGTGTGTGTGTCGCCTGACACTTGACAGGCGCGCTTGGCATTGGAAATTGTAAAATTGAAAATGGAAAATTGATATGGCAAAGTGCAGGGCAAAGCATTGCATACTTTTCGGGGCAAGAGAGGCTGGCTGACTAAGTGCC
>JAWNPV010001091.1:0-12074 GCA_035078785.1 Collessia kirishimana
AACTTGCTGCAGATACTGACAAGTTCCGAAGGGAACTGGGATGCAGTCAGCAACACTGCAGCAGTTATAATGCGATCCCTGCGACGCGCAGAGCGGCTGCGCCATAGTGTGTAATCCCAAGTTTAGGACGGCCTTACGCCCCATGTATAAATACCTCGGAAGAAGAGTTTTTTCTGAGGGTGTTAAATTTTTTTACACAGCTCTCAAATGGGTAAAGTGGCTATAAGCAGGTTATTTAATGGTTCCAAGTATGTTGTCCCCTGATGGCATGTTGTGGGTGTATAGCGTTGAACCTAGCACGCTTGCAAGTGGAACCCCAGCTCTGATAACCTTTGATTGTAATGACAGGCCGTTCTGTAAAACTTTGAAGAAGCGCTCGCTGCGGAAATTTTGTAATGATAAGTGAAACCTGCGAATTTATTAGCAGTTTTAGCTCATATAGGAATCCAGCCAGACTTTGTGTAAAGCTTGCTGTATATACAAATAGGATCCGACTACGTATTCTATTCCTATTAAATCTCTGTAACATAATGTTGACAACTCGGTGCAATTGTTTTGAAGTGCCGTGTCTAAGTCTGAGTCAGAATTAAAATTTGGGGAAAGGCTTGTTGGGCGATAAGGATCTAGTTGGTCAGCAACCTTTCCACTTTTGTGCAGCATATATATGTTAGCCTTCTTTCATGCGCCTGAATATTGATCCAGTCGGAGCGTAGCGATATATGTATTAGTGCTTGATTGCGCGGGTGTCTTCTGGAGTCTTACTCTGGAGTCCGTACAAGAAACTTCGGCATGACTTGTGTACTAAACCTCCTTGTCAGCTTCCAGAGCGAGGAATTGGAGCTTTCATTTGGGATAGCTTTCTCCAAAAAGGCCACAGACGTGACTTTTTTTTTGAGGGTTGCTAGAACCTTTCTCATTCTATTGGAGATTCTGCAATATAGCCTATCTAACGCTGGATCGGTAGTTTTGACAAATTCGCGTTTAAGTATTTTCTTTAGGGTTAGGAGATCTATTACTTTTGGAGAGACTGCCAATTTGTCGTGTGCGTGGTTGCCAAGGGTAGCTCCAACTGGCGCCGCAATCCGGGCTCTATTCTTAACCTTTTTGACAAACGTATTGACAGCGTTGTTAACTTCTTTTGACATTTTAAGTGTCACGTTGAGGTTGAAGGCCTTGTTTGGTTCAGACTAGTCTTATATTAGTGCCAGCTGAAACACGCTTCGTTCTTGTAAGAAACCGTAACTAAGTGACGCACTCGTACAAGAACAGATGGTCTGACATAAGCTCATACTCTTCCCTTACATATCTAAGTAGAAGTCAATGCATGCATGTAATACTGCAGTACAAAAACATTTCTTATGGTATATACTTTAAACTTTAAAATTCATTCTAAATAGTTAAATTCGGAGAACTCTAGCGGATGTTTGACCACTTTAATTTGTAATTATATTTGACAAAATCTAACCTAACACCGCTGCGCTGCAAATAAGAATATTTTGACACTTTGTAAGCTATTTTTAGAAAGCGCTGAAATATTCCGCGGTTTACAGATAATTCGATTTGCATTTACAATCAATAAGATCAAGGTCAATTGTTATAGAATTGTGTGAGTAATCTGTTGGTACTAATTGAACAATTGTGTATGGTGTGAATTATGTGAATATTATTCACTATAAGCCTAATTTAATATAATATTTTACTTTATTTTATTTACTGATGTGCTCCGATTCGGTATTGAGTCTTAACTAGCTTTTCTGGCTTTATATTGGTATTTTTAGTTCTAGTACATTTGAGTGGATGGTTTTTAGATTTGCCCTAAATTAAATTAAAATGTTTTCATATGATTAGGTTTCCTTTGAAGCTTATCGGGCTTAAATTTAGGTTTGCATTAAAGTGGAACAAGTCTAGGTTTAGATTTACATGGATGTTGGTCGGACATTACGTATATGTATGCAAGAAACCCTTATTAAGGTTTTTTGTTATAGTTTTCTATTTTATCGACAAGGTTATTAATATGATATTAAATAATTATTTAATAGGTACATAGGCACATATACGCACATATGCACGCACTACCCGAGTCATATACTCAACTACATATGAGTGCGGGGAAGAGCGGTGACTCGACAAGAGAGAGCGAACAATTGGTCTGACTCAATCAGCGTTCGACCATAGGATCGTAAGCACCTTAAGTTACACACAGGTTAAGGAATAAAGAATTACAGTGGTGGCTAAAAGTGTTTACACAAACGAAAAATTATTTAATTTTCTACTTTGAAGGCGTTTTTATTGTTATTGCTTATAATAGGTGGCAAAAAATTTGTATTGTTATAAAGCTTAATCTTTTCTATTAACTTATTCTTCTATTTACTTACTATTACTATTAACTGAATTACAGGTCGGTTTTTGGGATATTTAAAACATTTCACACAAATCGGACCCCAAAAACCAATTAAAAAAAAAAATAAAATGTAACTTAACTGTTCGCACACTTAGGCTCAATAGATAATTCCTTTGATTTATTAATATTCCTAAATATATTTTAAAAATGAAATATACAGAATTACTTGAAAAGATCCAAATTTATGTTGTTCAACTTACGGTTGCACTTATTTAAACAATTGACAAAAAAAAATTGATTATTTGCAATGGTAAACACTTTTGTCGTGAAAAAAAGTGTGTAAAGACTTTTGACGAGTTAACAATATCGGTTGAAAATCCGATATAGGTATATATTGTTTTAACCGATATCCTTAAAATTATTTTTTTAATAGTAAGTAAATATAATAGATTAAGCTTTATAACAATACAAATTTTTTTACACCTATTATAAGCAATAGGAATAAAAACAATTTCAAAGTTGAAAATTCAAAAATTTTTGGTTTGTGTAGAGACTTTTGACCACCTCTGTATAATTATTATTAACCCCTTTATAAATATATATAAAATAAGTATTGTTACATTTACAATTTCTGTTGAATGCATATGTATAGGTATATAGGTTATCCTGGCTTCTCCTGAGTTGGTACTATATTAAGTCGTCAGTGTACTATTAGTATTGTCATTAGACTGATCAGAGTAAGAAAAAAACACAAATCTCGAGTTATTATTAAATTTAAAAAACAAACACGTCAAATAATTTCAGGTAACCAAAAACAATATGTCGTCCATAGTCAAAGTTTACGCTTATCTATTATGCTCTTACCTGTGCTAAAAATAGCACAAGCTAAACTTCTCGGACGCTGTCTTGAGCAGTGTCAGCAAGTGTACAACAACAAAAACACACAAGTGGATTGATATAAGACTGCATTCACTGCCCGTTTGGGCAAAGCATTGCTTTCACTCTGTGCTCAGCCTCACAAGAGAATCATAAACGGTCGCGTTATCAGACAAGTAGATCTGAAAGTGTAAACATATAATAGACTTTTAATAAGCTTAACTCTAGCTTTGCGTTATTGAATTTATTAATATAAAATGGACAAGAACTTTTGTTCTAACTCTCACCTTAAAAATAAGCAGATTGATTATGAAAAAATGCGCCAAGTAGCGGGTACCACACCACTGGAAACTAAAAGCGAATTCATCATTGCTCCCCACTTTCTATGTACAATAACAACAACGCTAACTTTTACTAATGCTACTAGTAATTCAACTCACTCTACCGCAACTGCTGCAAGCGGCAGTGTAAGTACTAGCAAAAGCGTGGACACTTGCTCCACCCAATGTTCATCTAACGCTCCCTCTAAGGAAACAATCAGTGGAGGTGTTTCAAGGTTGCCCAAAAACATAGTAAATAAGAGGAAAAAGCCCTTTTCGCATATTATTAGTTCTAATAGAGCTCTTTGAGACCCGGGGGCGAATATCAGTATTAACTAGCAGCAAGGCGTTGTCTAATAATCCTTATGCCTTGTTAGACATGGATGATTATGACGATCATGTATATGACATGGACACAGCTGACGACCCAGCCAGCTTCTTACCAGCAGCTCATCTGATTAACAAACAAGGCCAATGATTATAACGACACAAACAATAGTGCAAAGCACAATAAAACTAATAAGGCACTCCAAATCCGCTGCTTCAACGATACCGGATTCAGGGCTGCGTCCAAATAACTATGGCATTGTTTTTACAAGAAAGGGCAGAGAGCTTATCAGAACAAAGAGGCGCCTTTGAAAACGAGCTATTCGATCTCAGGATCCTTGGGACCGGATTTTGTTAAACAGGGCAGCAGCTCAACTTCCAAGCCTTTTAAAAGAACTAGGAAGCGAATTCTTATCTTCAATGGACTACACTTTTCTTTTTTACTACTTCTTTTTCGATTTACTTTTTTTGGCTTCGTCACGACGGAGCAGGTAAGAGAAACAATTAAAAATCTGCAGACTCCATTACAGATGTCCCTGCCCTTTGCACCTATAAGGATTGAGGAAATATCCGCAGCCATTTTATTATTTGGGGGAAAAAAAAAAACACAAGGTATTGACAGCATTTGCCACAATACCTTGAAAGCACTGCCCAATAGAGCTTTTCTCTACATAGCCCTAATTTTCTATGCCACCATAAGACTCCAAGTGAAAATTAGCAGTAATACATATGATTTACAAGCAAGGTAAACCCGAAAATGATTCTGAGTCGTACCGGCCTATAAGCCTCCTATCATCTCTGTCAAAGCTGTGTGGAAAGACTTATTGCTCATCGAAATACAGTCATCTTAAGGCAGGCTAATATCATACCAGAACACCAATTTGGCTTTCGAGAGGGACATGGCACCATCGAGCAGGTCCACAGAATGGTCAAGCACATATTGCAGGCTTTTGATGACCTTGAATATGCTAATATAATATTCATAGACATGCAGCAAACCTTTGACAAGGTATGGCATATTGGCCTGTTAAAGCCTTGCTACCAGCACCTTACTATGGACTTGAGGTCATACTTAGAAGACCAAAAATTTAAAGTCAGAGTGAGAGACACATTCTCGTCCACTTACTTAATGAGAGCGGGAGTACCACAGGGCAGCGTTCTTGGACCATTGCTTTATTCCATATATACTGCGGACTTACCCACCCCAAGCGATGAACATATGGCAGACCCATCCGAGGCTATAATGGCGAACTATGCAGACGACATTGCTGTATTGTATAACTCCAGTGGCCGAGTTGAAGAAGCTAGGAAATGCCAAGATTACATAAATACACTACTACAAAACTACTAATCCCTGTTTTATATTAAAAAAAAAATTTACCGACCACTCAGCTAGAGGGAGTTACGTTGAACCAGCCGTTGCAGGTGAAATACATACATACATAAATACACTTGATAAGCGCTTGACTTTTGGACAACACCTGAAAGGCACAGTCAAGAAATGCAATCAAAGGACCAGCCCATGGCGATGGCTTATTAATAAGAAAAGCAAACTTCTGCTAATGCCCACTGCATTATGCCGATATGGCTCCATGGAGTGCAGATTTGGGGGATTGCAATCGATTGCAGCGAAATCCAACTATAAACGCATCCAGGTTCTACAGAACCGCATACTACGCCAGATCACAAACTGCCCTTGGTACGTACACGGCGCCACACTTCATTTAGACCTCAATTTACATACAGTTCAGAAGCAGATCGGAAGACACACCAGCAGATACAGCGACAGACTGCAGAGACATCGAAGCCGACTTGCTAGGAGACTCCTACCAGCTCGACCTCTACGGCGTCTAGGTTTTGCGAAAACTTTAGGCCATTCATAAAATGTCATAAAATTTCATATGTCGATTCATTTTCTAAAAGAGGTTTGATTATTTTTATTTCTCTTCAAATCTGTTTTGTTAAAGTACGATATATGCATTGTGTAAATACTTCTGCTAAGAAAAAATATAATCTATTAGGTGTATGATGTATCCTAAGAATTTAATCTAATCGTGAAAAGAATTAACATTACGGTTTAAGTATTTAGGTATATTTTATCGGTTCTTTTGGTAACATCTGACTATATATTTCAGTCACCTAACCGCCTAGAGACTTCAGAACAGACTACGGGACGACAGCTACAGCGGGTTCTGCACTATTCAATGACTCCATGTCGAGCTTTGCCTGGATTGCGACGTATTGATTACGCAAGTCACGATGTTGATTGCGATGAAGTTTATCCTGGTATTTACATCGGCGATGCGTAAGCCACTGATATGCATTCTTACATTTTAGCTACTACACTATTCCCCTTAATTTCTTTGTTTGGTATAGTTCAACTGCAAAAAACAAGACTTATCTGAGATTAATGGGTATAACGCATGTACTTAATGCAGCAGAAGGCTGTCGCTATGGGCAGGTAGACACTGGACATGGTTATTACAGGGATATGCCAAGTATAAGGTAAGCGTTTGATATAAGAAAGCTGTAGCATTCAAATCATATCAAATTTTAAAAATGTATTGCGATTTTATACATTTTGCAGAGCATATAAATCCAAAAACCTAACATTTGAGTTCAGATAGAATGTAATTAGTTTCTATGCTATCCAATTTTGCAATATTGAAAAAAACAATAACTTATAAATGTATATGCTTAAACTAATTTTGTGCCTCGTAGCTTGGTGTAATAAAAAAAATCTTGTTACTCGACATACAGCTGTCAATGCTTGCATAATATTAAAATATAGCAAAAGATACTGTTGTATATATATAAGAGATAAAGTATATATTGAAAAGATAAATGAATATATATTAATGCGTACCAACAGTGTAAACCAAAAATGGTTTGATCACTGAGATCTCTGATCTTTGGGACAAATTGTGTTCCGTTATCGACGAATCAAGCAGGGACTGAAGGTACTACTACTATGTATATCACTTTACGTAGCTTCAATGTGAAATGTAGCATTGGGACATTAAACCCAATCACAACGCACGTCAATTTAACAGAATTTGTGTTTTAAGCGGATTTCGCTACGCTCGTAAATTTAAAAAAAAAAAAGATGAAATTATTACCACTACAGCCTTGGAATCTCACAAGCAGAAAAAACAGTTTCAATGATAAGGCCAGGTTCATGGAGACACAACTAAATGCACACAAAAAATTGCTATCTGCATCTATTTGGACACGGCACGATGCTGTCCAACATACGAACAAACCTAATGGAAATTAGACTATATTCTAATTGAGGTATCTAACTTTTCTTAACAATAAACTATAGAAATATTTTTTTTATTAGAATATTTAACAGGAGCAATGGCCACCAGAATTGCAATGCGATAAATGATTTTGCGGTAAGATATTTAACTTATTTGCATATTTTTGAAAGACAACTGTTTTAAACAGTATAGCTAGATACCGCTACATACCGCTTGGGTAAAAATGTACGCCAAGAAATAAATAAATTAGCAAATTTAAACAAAAATAGAAGTCACACACACACAAGAAATTTAGCTTCGTGTAACAAAAAACCAAATTATAGTGTCCCAGCTTAATAGTATAGATCCGGCATCCATTAAAAATGTTACTGGAATTTCTTGCTATTGTGTTGCAAAATCTCAGGCATAGATTTTATAATTATGTTCTATAGTTGAATTTATCGGATGCTTATTTAAAAATTCTCTGCAAATGTATGACGTTTTTTGTTAATTATAAATATATTTTATTTGATATTAAAGTTTTAAATTTGAAAATTTGTATATTTAAAATTCTAAATTTGACTTTTTATTCTCCACCCACATTGCATTCTCATATCACATCATTTTGTGTATATTACCATTTCGTAAATATGTACATGTATTATTGTTTTGCGTTTGGTATTTAAATGTCATAAATAGACGACAACATAAGGATTGTGTTTTTAGGTATATGGGATTTCCCATGATTGATGCCCCGACAACAGATATTTCACGGTATTTCTATGTAGCGGCCAAATTCATCGAAAGTGCCGTTAGCAGCGGTGGTAAGTAAGAACTATAATTACAGCAAATAAAAATGTGGTCTTCGGTGAACCAAAGCTAGAAAATTTTAAATATATTTTAACTTTTTAATTAAACAAACTGATTTAATAATATAAATATATATCCCTTTCCTGGATAAAAAATATTTTAGTATTGAAAAATGATTTAAACAGAAATATAGTCCTTAACCCAAAAAATACCGCAATTATGGCGGGAAAAAAATTATATATACATGTTCGTCTGTCTCTACAAATTTTAAGTCAATAATAAACGAATAAGAATAAGAAGTATAAAAATAGTATTGTCAATATCAAATATTGATATCAGGTAAGCTACTAAGATACATTAAACTTAAATAGAATTCTTTTTTCTAAATAAGATAGATTATAATACATAGTTAGTTTACTCAATATCTGTCTCAATTAAAACATTCTCTTTCAATACGCTAGTGGATAAGTAAAAAATGTTTTGAAGAACGACATGTGTCTTTAGCTATTCGGATTCTAAAGATTGGAATTACATTGTGCATTTCAAGAACAATCGATTTGATTTGTTCCAGGAATCAGCATCTTTTGTAATAGTATACTTGGCGACGTTCATTTAGTGTGTAGCTTGTTGAAATATTCACCGTCTATTTTAAAAAGATACTTAATGCTAGTTATTTCATTAGGCGCTTACATATAGTTAAAATTAGATGTGTCAAGGCAAGGCGATTAGGAAAGCTCTAGTAGAAAAATGGTCAGCATTATATAAAAAATTGCTTCTACATCAACGAAATCTGTAAACAGTTTTTAAAACGTATTGTATTTAGTATTGTGTTTTAGAAGACTTGCAAAGTCAAACGGGTAGTAATTCAACAATTTTGTAAGAGACTGGAATTATTATTTACTATAGTAGTATACTGTTCTTATTAAAACCGTTTTGTTTGATTACTAATTGCCACGGAGGGTATTTTATAAAAAAAATTGTATCCCTGCAGACAAATAATAAAGGTAGTCGATTTTCTAAACCTCTCTTGAAACATTTTTTATCCACAAAATCATATGTAAAACATAACGAACTGGCCTTCGGAATTTTACCATTTATTTCTTTGTCCCATTGGCCTCATTGCCTGCCAATTTTACCAAACCCACAGCAATGACTTTCTACCCGTCATTCCGGTTTTTGTCATTGTTTGCGTCGGCTTACTATATTTCAACCATTACTATACTTGCCTGTGGTTGTCGTAAAGAACTCATTAATTTTTCATGGAATAAAAAAACAACAATATTCGATTTGTTTAATAGTAAGACAAAGACCTTGCTTGAGGACAAGTTCCATATTGCAATATTATATAAATTTAAAATACACCAAAGTGTAAAAAAGTGAATGACCAAAGTTCACTTGCTTAGCGCCAACAAAACTTTTCTTCGATCTGCACACGTAAAGGTGCTGATATCTTTGAGTTTACTGTTGACGGAATTCGGGATGATAATTGTTTAGCTCGCGAAACACAGATTACCAAGAACTTCGACGTCCGCTTTAGTAAAAATGCTGATGCAACTGGACTATACCTGATGCCACTTAACTACACTGTGCCACTGTCAACAACCAAAAATTAGCTGAGGGCTATAATTAATAATTTTAAATAAACACCCAAATATCGAGACCGCACTTAAAATAAAAAATATATAAAAACTTTTTTTGTATCTATATTTAAAATCTGTCCCAAAATTAAATTTCCTTGGTTAACTTAACGTGTCGAGTATTTTAGTTGTGACATTTTAGAAAATTAAATTATGTGTAGAAATGCCTAAACCTGGATCCCTAAAGAGCAGGTCAGCAGAGCTGTATGTATTGTATGATTGAAAAGCGTCTTTACATATTTTACGCTGAACCTCCGGATTTCTTCTGCAAACCTTTCCGATAAGGCAGTATAATTGTTGCAGTATATGGCTAATTTGAATTCTCTTCGCCAGAATGTGGAGGCGCCAGGTGAGTCGACGATCAAGGATGGGTAAGGTTTCCTTCTTTTTGGTAAATGAGGCATTGGAAGATTTATACGCATTGACCATAATGTTCCAGCTGAGCAGCTATTTTTCGTAAGCGTCCAGTTGCTTTTAAACAATTATTAAAGCCGTCTGTCTGTTTGAGGCAGCCTGTTATTTTAAAAATCGGAAGGTTCGCTGTATATATTGTTTGTAGGACTGGGCCTAGCACAGTACTTCTGCTTTGACCTCCATCATGTCGCCTTGAGAAAAAAATAGTACGGAGCAGGAAGTTTCTTTTTTATCTTGTACAATAGGCTTGTGTCCCAGATCTTGTCAAACGCCTGCTTTACGTCCAGTAGAACAGCCGAGCAATATTGCTTTCGCTCATGAGCCAGGATAATTCCCTCCACCAACCTATGGCATTGTTCGGGAGTACTGTGGCAGCGTCTGAAGCCGTATTGGGGGTCGGGCAGCAATCTTTAATCTTCTATTAATGATAGTAGCCTACGCAAGAATACTCTTTCATGTAATTTTGAAAATACTGTCAACAGACTGATCGGGCGATACGACGCAAGTTCACTGTCTGGTGTGTCTGGCTTTGGGATCAATATAACCTTAGTGCACTTTCACTGCCTGGGGAAGTATTCCATTCTTAAAAAGGCGTTTTAAATTTTTGCTAGCTGATGCGCCAATGCTGTTATAGCCGAGAGACTTAAAACATTTCAGGGCTGCAATTTCATCTAGCACCTCGTCAGTGCTTATTTCTATTGTGGGCAGGTTTATTTGGCGAGTAGGTATAACTAAAAAAGTTTAAGTGTCATTCGTTTCCTTGACAAAGCAGATGTGGAAGGGTGTGAACATATCCTAAAGATGCTCGGTAAAGGCGGTAGCTTTGTTCTTATCAGATCTGTACCATGACACTGCCACATTTTTCATCGGGGTTAGTCTTTTTGCCGGACGCTTTAGATACTTAGTTGCGTTCCACAGGTTATGGTGCGGATCCCCTGTTTCTGCCTCTTCCAGATAACTGTCCAGACACTGCCTCAGGATCTCTTTGAACTTCTTTATCGCTCTGTTAAGTGCGGTTCTGTCCCAGGGGTTACAAGTAAAGTGCCACACTCGTCTGGGACAAGGATCTTCTTGCTTGAGTGGCGATAGTGGCAGCCTCATGAATTACCCTTCTCAGGTGCTTAACTAAGAACAGCAACAGCGTTTTTAAAAAATTAAGCACAAAAGGTTTCCGACTGATTCTCCTTATCTTAAGAGGAAGAAGAAAAATGCCAATGAAAATGAAAAGAACTCATCGGCCCTTACTCAGATCTACAGTGGCAATTTAAACCGTTTCGGTTTACTTGTCCAACATTCTAGTGAGCCAGAGATCATGAATTGTGACCAGCCAAGCACTAGTCGTCAAGCTGCAACTCCTGTAGCGCAATGTGCGGCTGCCATAGTAAGCAGACCCGACAAAGCTGCTAGTCCAGGGCATCAACAAAGTTGCTAATGTAAGCAAGGTTCAGGCTAGGGCTGTGCCGTTATGAGGCTATACGCTGCTGATGCTGACACCTACCGAAGCATAGTCAGATGGCTTAAGGAAGAGCAGTACAAGTTCTACTGCTACCAGCTGAAAGAAGACAGGCCATACAACGTGTGGGTTATAGATTTGCACCACAGTACGCTAATCAGCCAAATTAAAGAAGAACTAGAAAAAATTGAGATACGCAGCTAGCCAGCTAGCTAATAATCAGGAGATTTTGGCAGTCAAATCACTTTGCCACATAAGAGTAATTATTGAACATCTACGTTAGATCAAAGCTACGGTGGAATGCCATCGATGCCAGCAATTTGGCCATACTGCCGCAAAGCGCACATCATCCGAGCTGGCCACAACACTGTCGAGCAACTGCATCGGGTCGTCGAACAAATAATAGCTGCCTTCGACAGAAAAGATTTTTGCAACACCATGTACCTGGACATTAGAGAAGCGTTTGACCGTGTGTGGCACACCGGTCTTTTGACCAAAATCAATGATACGCTGCCTGCGCCATACGTTGGTCTCCTGCGGTCATATCTTGAGCGAAGGCGGTTTGCGGTTCGCTTCCACACAGCACTTTCAATTGAACACGATGTTGCTGCCGGTGTTTCACAGGGAAGTGTCTTAGGGCCCCCGCTGTACTGC
>JAWNPV010001093.1:0-12062 GCA_035078785.1 Collessia kirishimana
TTAATTGAATTTTAAGTGCAGTAGTAATAACAAACGCATTTTACGCGTTTGAGTTATGTGGACGAGATTACGTCACTATATATATATATATATTATAATTTTTTTTTTTTTTTTTTTTTTTTTTGGTATAAGAATGCGTGTATTTAAAAGTGCTTATTTTGTTAATTTCTTCTTTGACCCAGGCGAATTTGAGTACTTCGAGTATTCTGGTGTTGTCGTAAAATATGTGACACCAGTGTCAGAGTGAAGCGCTCCGTTTTCGAATGTCTAAATTCTGTCAAATGTCTTACAGGAAGTGTCTCATATTTAAATATTATATTTCCAGATGGTTCTTATAATGACTTACAGGCAGTGCCCCATATATATATATCATATGTAGATGGGTCTTATTATGGCTTTGTATAAAAAAAGATATTTTTTATGACGTATTTTGAATCTGTTCATGGCTTGTTTTCTTTTCTTTTGAATGTTTCTATGTTAGTCTTTTGTCCAGTGGGATTGTGAGGTAATTGGGTGTGGCTTCTACTGGTATTTGCCTCCTGTTGAGATAATTCAGAGGGCAGTTGCCAGGACGGAGGGAGGAACTGGGAGCGGTTGATTTTTCATTCTTGGTGGCGATATCCCATCTCTTGTGGCACGTATTAAGTACATCTAGTTGTTTTTGCATTGTAACTGTGACTTGTGTTGGTGTATCTACAGCGACTAGAAGGACCTTTGCGATACTGAGAGGTCAGCCGTGTATATATTGTATGTATAAAAGAGTACGTTTCCTTGGGGGACACAAGCTTGAAAATTTTTTTGTGTGGAGAAAGTGCCACATTTAACTGAAAACTTGCGGTTGTTTAGAAAAGAAGCAGCAAAGCAATGTAGAAAGTTTGGGGTAGGGGTACTTAATTTACTTTTACTTTTTTGGTAACACGAAAAACCAACGATTTTTCACTGTCACAAGATCTATCTATAAGAATAATGATAAATAAAAGAATTTTCAACGGGGTTTTTAAAAGGTTAGATATCCTTATTCTTCTAATAGCTATAAATCATACTAATTTTAAAGATTGAATTCGCCATATAATTGAATTGCAATCAAAATCAATAAAACTTTAGGTCAATCTTAAGCATTACATGGTTTAGATTTAAATAAAAATTGCTTCCCACTTGGACAAGTGTATGTTGTGGGTTCACAGACAATGGAAAAACATATAACACATATGATTTTCATTAAAAACTGCCCACGTCTAACGATCCGCTCTTAAGGACAACAAGGCCCATAAGCCTTGTCTTCTTTAAATTTGAAGGTACTTACCCGCAATGAGAGAAAAACCTTATTAATTATTTATTGAATCCAACACAAAAGTACGGCAATTGGGTACCGGCTCACAGCCCAATAGCTCCTCGAGCGGCACGGACAAGTAACGGAAACAAACAAGAGGATACCAAAGATTTACACAAAATATATGCAAATTTAACTTTTCCTCAACAGAAATAAAATTTTGTTTTGCTGCCCCGCAACTTGCCAAATGAACAATATTGTTAACAGTTTCTATTAGATTGAATCTTATTAGGATTTGGCTATGAACTGAAGCTCGGGCTCTTTCGCTATTGACAAGGAATGTTTGTCTCCGCTTGGCTTTGCTTTTATCTAATATTGTTGCTAGTGTATTTGTGTTTTTTTTTGTTGTCGTTGTTACGGAGCCCAGCCGGTTTCGTAAGTGTAAAAGGCACATTTGACAAACAGTATTTCAACTTTCTATTTCTTAGAGTATGTTGTATGTTGGTTGTCAATGTTGCCTCTTGGTAAAATTTTAAAACATATTTGCTTGGTCCGCTCCGATTAAGGCAGCGTTCAGAAGCTGCGTGTATATCCATGCAAGGTTAAATAGGGCCATACCTGGTGCGGCAATGGACCATATGTATGTACTTTTGTGTAAATCGCTATTGAATGGCCAAATACAAATTGCTTCCTCGACGATCATTTGTGTTGTTTCGTTTAAATGGTGAATGGTGCGACATTTAAATTCGGTGACTATGATTTAGTTGTAGTTAACCTGTGGTTGCTGAAATCTAACTGCTATTTGGAGAATGGTTTAGGATGCATTCACTAATGAAAATCTCGTAAATTTTTGTATTAAGAGGAACAAAGATTGCAGCCAGAATGAGTTGAACAAATGAACACACATTAGTGTAAAAAATTTTTAGATTTTTGGCATAACAGTTTATTTAACTTAAGTAATGCACGTCAGTTTCACATTTAATAAACGCTGCAGTAAAATAGTCTTAAATTTGACATCTCAATTAACATAGTTATTTTAAATTTGGAAAATGAATTTGGTAAGTATATTGTTGATTTATTATGTGTAAAATTTAAGCTTTCAGATATTTGAATGGCAGTCCCTTGAAGCCCAATTTGAAATAACAACATTCAGTTTTGAAAAGTATGCTATTAAAACGGCTTGCATTGCTCTAGTTCTTCGGACCTATGAGATGTAAGACATGGCTAAATCAGCTTTTTAATTCTCGTCACGTATATGTCTACTTTTCAAAGTGGAATGTTATTTACTTTTAGTTAAAAATATTTTTTACAAATTGAAAAAAAAAAAACAGTGAGCCCATGAAGTATTTGACTTCTTTAGTTTATTACAAAAAAAAAAAAATTCAAGCTGCTATAAATATTTTTTCTACTGTAATGGATTTATGCAGAAGTAAATAACAATCGCATTGATTGGGGCTTAGCACTAAGTTTTAGCAGTAGCAGCACTTCAAGTAGCAACTACTTATACAGCTGTCGACAGTCCAGGTCCAGCTTCAGCTGCACAGTAATAAATTACATTTCATTGCCCTGGTTGATTCTTTGGCTCGGGTCCTGCATGTGAGCAATTGATAGATTTGAAAAATTTTTAGCATGTAATGTCATGCATATATTAGGCTTATGGCTTAATAATAAGTTTTTTAATGTCTTTTCTATTTGCCGTGGAAAGCTGTAAATTGTTTATTAGAGTTTGACATTTTGTTTTTTTAAGGTTTTTTAAACATCGCAAGGGTGTTAATACTCACTGTGAAAATTTTAAGGACAACTTGTGTGTTAGTAATTGAGAAGTAGGGAACAAATCTTAAATGAGAAACTGTGAAGTTTGAAGGTGGTGAAGTTCCACATTGAAATTGAACTATGGGGGTTATTAGGTTGGGAGGAATGTAGCATTACAACAGAAAATAAGGTTACTCAACTTATATTGCGATTGATTATGTAGACGTTTCGAAATGCAAAGCTCTCTCTTTCAATTTGTCGGTAATTATAATATAATAAGCTGTTTCTATATCTCACTCCTTTTAGCCAAATGACAATGTTCCAATGACTGGCCGGGCTGTTTAATCTTTTTGCTTCATTCGTCGTCGTTTATTATAGTATAAATCTTAGCACAAGTATGGGAACTATGAGCTTTTTTAAGTACAACAACTGACAATGCTTCCTTTATAACCAGCATTTTTATATATTGACGTTTTTATTATTTGTAAAACAAATAATTTACTTTGAGGTTGCGTTTATTTCTTACTAGATTTTCTGAAATATATATTTATATTTTTTTTTTCAAATTTCTTTTTTGTTTTATTTTTGTGGTGAAGTATTTATTATTTCTATCAAGCAAGATATTAAGAACAATGTTTTTTCAATCAAACGGTTGAATATCTGGCCTTTAGCCGAATACCATTCAATTGGTATTTATGACGGGACTCAATAGAGGAGGAAATTTAATTGTATTATTATTATTATTATATAAGAAGAAGAACTTTCTTAAACAAAACTTTATCAGGAACGCAGCTGCAAAATGGTCAATTGAGATGAGAACCGAAAAAGAGAATTGAACCGCCTTATATCTTTTATAGAGTTTTACATTCATATAGCAATTTTACGGATTTTTTTAGGCGCCATAGGAGGAACTGACTTTGTTGCGGTATTTGTCCGCCGCCGCCTTTGATTTGACAAGGTATGAATATTTTAGATCTAGGCCTTAAATTTTGGGTATATAGAACGGGATTTCCAAGGTTTTCTTAGTTTACCCTTTTTACACCAGTGTATATCCCTCTCTGCTAATAACTAAACGAAGTTCTGGTCCGCTCATTCGTTCAGGACAACGCCTTTATCCTTGTCCTTGTCGTTAATGCTTGAGCGCGCTCATTTCCCCAACGAAAATTATGACATTTTGTCGGAATGTAGCTTTGTCGCAACGATGTTCAGTCGAATAGAATTTGTTTGAAACGCTGGCAGTAAAGGTGTCTAAGAAATGCTTTATCCACAACCAGTGCCGCAGTCACGCAGAAAGAAGAAATCCGAGCTGAGCTCAGAACCAAAGTTGCGACAGATGAAAAATGGAAATTTTTACTTGTGCGGTGGCGGACGAAAATTGTTGAAGTGTTTTAATTCCTCGCTCGTTCTCTTTCCCTTTGGTTGTGCATGGCTAGCACAAAATTGAAATTGAAATGATGACTAAATGCTGTCGCCGTCATTTTTATTGATTTCCTCCATATAGTACGAATATATACTTACTTCATTTTATTTTATTTGGCTACGGTATGGAAGGAGCCTTGGCAAATATTATTATCAATTATTACTGCTTTGGGGTTTCTCTTTTTTTTTCTTTTCCTTTAATGTTGTTACTTTCTTCCCAAATTATTGGTTTTTAATTGGTATATCTCTATTATTATTATTTTTTTTTTTTTTTATGATGACGTGGTGCAATAAAAGGTAAACACAAGTAGGGAATAAAAATATTCGGAAAAAGATGCACTATCTCACATTGAAACCCTAAAGGGTTCTTCTAATGTCTAATTATAATTACAATGTTTTCAAATTCTGGTTTTAATTTAGACTGCTCAGTTTAACTTTCAATTTGAAGCATGCTTAGAGCTAACATATGTTCTCTTACAAATGCAAACAAAAATTGCCAGTCATTTGCATACAAGTGCTTCATGTTCTATCCCCGCAACTCTAAGAGAATCGAAGCACCTTAGAGTTAGAGACGGACTTATATTAACTCACACAAATGGAGCTGGTCGAGCTTACAGTTACATTTCTTTTGAAAACAATCAAGTATATATCCTAATAGACATTGTCGAGGTCTCCACTGTATCCCCATCAAATAACATATATGTATTTTAGATACATAGGAAAGCCTTTGGACAAACTTTGCTTACAGACAAAGCAAAAACAAATGAAAGTCAGTCGCATCCTAGCCCAGTTAATATTGGCAATGGCTAAGGCAAAGGCAACGAGTACAATATTTTTCGTTTTTTTTCAAGTTGTACCGGTTGTTGTACAACTACAACAGCACCAGAAAACAGTACGAGCCAATTGAGAAGACGGTGGAAATGGCGATAATATGTTTTCTAGTAACTGGTCTACGTTTACCAGCTTTTAAGCTACTTCGCACTCACTTGTCTAGCGCAAGTTGTTTCGTGCAAATATACACACATATCATGCAAACATAATTGGTAAGCCCAAAGGAAAATACAAAGTTAATTGAAAATTTATTTTAACATCTTAATTGCACGTTGGAGCCTAGTTGTTGTTGGTAGCAAAGCAGAAAATAGAAGCCAATATGCATTGTTGATAGAAGAAGATATTGCCGTTTTTTACGAAATCCGAAAGTATAATATTTGAAAAGAATAATTAAATATTGACAATATTAATATCACTTTATTTACAATTTATAAAGAATTCATTTAGACGTTTAGCGTGTTTGGGTGATACTTGCTTGAATTTAATATACCTATATACATATATAAAATTTACCTCTTGTAAAACAAAGTGCGTATGTGTAGTTTTTCAAAAATAACATTTTTAAATTTATAGCTAGTTTTTAGGAATAAGAAGAAAACATCGAACTCTCATAGCTTGTAAAATACTGTCATTTACTTAACTCTCACTAAAAGTCTTTGTCCCAGCCGGTCAGCTCATCGGGCGGTTCATAGTCGTTTTCAATACCTGACGGTCCAAAGTACTGTAAGTCTGTCCAACTCTTGAGAGGTCGCTTGATTGGTGAGGGTAGCGTTTTTGCCCTGAGACGTTCCCAGTCCAGGCTGTCGAACCAACTGTGCCGCTTTATATCTGCAATACCTTTACGCTGGTAGCCCAAACGCTCGGCGGGCAATTGCTTGCAGAGATGTCGCACCAAGTGCTGGGCTGTTTTTGGTATTCGGGAAGGCATATTAATAACGTCAATGCCGCTAAGGATCGCTTGATAAATCTTAATTTGATTGACACCTCGAAAGGGCGTCTTGCCAACAAGTAGTTCGAATATCAGAATGCCCAGAGCCCAGTAGTCCACGGACCGATCGTGACCGCGATCAAGAATAATTTCGGGAGCTACATACTCTGGCGTGCCGGCAAAAGTGTTTGTCTTTTCGTTGGAACGCACGAACTTAGCAAAGCCAAAGTCCACCTATCAAAGAAATATATTGATAAGGACATCAAAATATTTTGTTATAACTTAAATACCAGTTTGCAGTAACCATCGGTAGTCAGCATTAGGTTTTCGGGCTTTAAGTCCCTATAGATGAAATTGTGAGAATGCAGAAAGTCAAAAGCCTCTACCACACAACCTGCTATAAATTTAGCAGTCTTGTCGTCGAAATATTGTCGCTTCGACATTACCGTCCATACATCGCCTCCCATACAAGCCTCCATTAGGAGGTACACATACTTTTCATTGCGATACGTACGATAGAGCCTGGGAGAAAAATAATTATATTCACGTAACTACTGATCTGCTGATCATCAACTTACTGCACTATAAAGGGTGAATCGCGGCACTTGATCATGACGTTCTTTTCATTGTATACATGTTCGATCTGATCCTGTTTAACAACTTCAATTTTTTTGATAATTTTTAAAGCAAAGGCCTTTTGCCTATGAGTTACTAAGTCTACGCGTCCGAAAGCCCCAGCACCGAGCGTGGCAATCTTTCTTAGGTTTGAGATGGCAATGTGAGCATACTCATTATCGAACTCGGCGCTCTTGTTACTTGTTCGTCCATTGGAGTCGACTAGCTCGTAAGGTTTTTCTTGCAATTGCTTAATTGTGCCAAGGTAACTTATAAAGGCTCTGCTTCGAAGGGAAATCAAATAAATTCAAGACAATAGCTAGATTTGCTACCATACTCACTCTCTGTCCAACTTGAGTACTTCTGTGCCCGGCCCATCGGCATAGACGCTAGCCTGACGTACATCCGTATTCATCAGTGCTTGCTCGCCAAAGTAGTCCCCACGTTTTCTTTTCGCTACCACCTGCTCCTGCATAGTCACGTCCATTTTTTTGATGGTTACAGTGCCGCCACGAATGATAAAAAACTCGTTGCCCACATCCCCTTCTCGCACGATACAACTACCTGTCTCGTAGAATTTCTGACGGTGATGGGAAGGAATAGAGACTCACACTCAATTAGGTTGTGATTACTTACCCTTTGAAGAAGATCCACAACTTTGCCGAGCAAGCTTTCATCTAGTTCTTGCAAAAATGGAGCAGAACGCAAAAACTGAAGGTTCTCTTCTCGCTCCCTAGAGCCTGAGAGTTGCATAATGGCTCGAAATGTTTCACGGGTTATTTTCCAGACGCGAACATCGGTTGCAGCTGAAAAGAATATATTTCATATCTGAAGTGCAGCAAGGAGGGATTGCTATCATTTACCCTGAATTGTGGCCTGCCTGGGGGCATTGTAAAGAATTGCCAACTCGCCAAACACAGTACCCGGCCCAAAACTTCCCACATTCTGACCCGCCCGAATAACGTCGTACCGCCCCTCGGCGGAAACATATATCTCGGAGCCCTCCTCACTTTCGTGAATGATGTAACTATCTTTTCTGTAGCTAGCTGGCGCCATTGCATTGATGACCATCTCCTTGCGCTCTTTGTCCATTAGGTTATTAAGGAAATCATTGCGCTCGATGGCCTTGTGTATGAGATTACCAGTGCTTCACAGCGAACAAAAAGAATATCAAACGCTATAATTGGCATTAGGAAACCAGCAAAACTGTTTGTTTTTTAACATCACTGCTCAACTTACGCTTCGTCCTTTGCATTAAATTCGATTTCAATGTTTTTCTGCACGGGCAGATTTGGTCGTGTATAGATGAGACCGCCTTCCACGCGATGAGCTTTCGTTGTGGAGCCCGAACTACTTTTCCGTTCTCTGTTGCCACTTTTGTACCTGTTATCGCTAATATTCTTGGGCATAGTTATTTGATCCTAATTGACATGGACAATGCAAGACAATTAAAAATAGATAGATGAAAAATTTATAAAAGCAAGAGAGAGTTACTAGTTAGATTGTTTGTTTACGCACTCGTAAATATGAGCTAAGACAGTCACTGATGGTAATCCATAAAGATGTTTGATTACACATTAAGCCTATATATTTAAAAAATAAATATAGATTTTCTAGTTATGGTACCGAAATCTATTTTGTCTCTTATCAGAGTTTAACTAGCTTATATAAAGCTATAAAGCTGATATATATGTATCAATCGATTGACTCGTTTTTATCGCCATTAACTCAATAGTTTCACATTTTTGGCATCCCTTAAAATATTATTAAACATGGTCTAAAACTGATTTGTATGAAAAAAATATTAGGAAACCAATTATAATATTAATTAATTTTGTAATTTTTTAGTTTTATTTCAACAGTCAGAAGTTCCACTAAGAAGATGGCACAATTATTCACATTCTAAACGCATTAAGTTCCAGTAAATTAATAACACATCACACTGCATGCATGAGAGAGGTGCAAGGGAATATATAAGTCGAGATGAATAAACTAATATTATATATTTAATTTCAATATGCAATAATGTATTATATCCTACATACGTATTTTTTCTACCGTATGTCACTAATTGTCTATCGCCTAGGATTTTTGAACCTATTTTTCACAGATATAACTAAAAGTCTTTGGAAAGTCGTTAGTTTCGATAAATGTTAAAAAAAAATATATAAAACTATAAGCTATGAACTACAAATTTATGTAAGCGGTTTTGGTCTAGGAGAAAAAGTGTTAGCTTACATTGACAGTGTTAATTCTAATGGCTACAGTTTCATGCAGAGTCAACCTCTGTATCATTTAGATGCTAAGGGTGCACATTAAGACTGTAGCAATTCTGATTCATATCGTTAGCCCACTCTTTAAACCGCAAAATCAACAGATTGCTGAAGCGCTAAAGTCATGTAAATGCTGAATGCCACAGTCTCTTTCCAAGGTTACTCTTAACCATGACTTACTTGACTATTTGAAGCATTGAAAGAGCTTGCGATATCAGGTTTGCCTACGTCGAGGACCACAACTGTGTCCTGATGCTCGAAGCCTTGCTTCTTCCTCAAATGGAGCCATGTACTCGAAGCCAATATTTCGGCCGGCATTGGCGGAGGTGGTGGTATGTTAATATTGAGCATGGTGGACACACGTCTTCGCTGAAGAGAGGTCGGGGTGTGGCTGCTGTCCACAGTGCACTTTGCCTGATAATTGAGTGACACATTGCTGAAGCTTTGAGGAGGCGCCTGTGCATGGGACGCCTTTTCATTTTGGGACAGGTCTTGGTTTTGCAGCTCACCCTGCGGCAGTTGGTCATTTGTCAGCTTGGTCATGTTGTTGGTATCTTTGTTGTTATTTTTGCTGTTGTTGTTGGCATCACTACTGTGCCAGGACAAAGCATCATCAGTCTGTATCGTGTTTAGTTCCTGCGTATAACCAATGAAAAACTTTACATATCCGTGCAAAGTGGATGCTGATGTTGGTGCCAATGCTGCTGTTATTGTCGGCGTAGCCGTTGAAGAAGAACAACTGACGATGTCTCTCTCGTCAATTATGCCATTCACTTTGAGCTTTGACTTGTTGTCCACAAAGTCATCAGCATGGTTGTGGCTATTGTTGTTGTCGACACCTTGAACGTCCACATTTGGAACCTGTGTGGGTAAGGCTGTAGGACGACGCTCCTTTACTGGTTTTAATTTTGAATTGGAACATGTGACAGTAATTGCATTGCCGTTGACGACCGACTCTGTTTTGCACTCGAATTCTGCCGTCTCCTTGCTCTTGCCGGCCTGCAGTTTATTCTTATTGGAGCGGAATTTCTTTGCCGATATTTGCAGACTATTGTTTGCAACGCCATTTTCAGACACGACTTCAAGCTGCAGTGGTGGCGGAGCCACAGATGCGGATGGGGTACTCGATGTGGTCGATGCTATTACCGGCTGTTGTTTTAGGCTCTGCATCTGCGCCTAATTTTTCAGTGGCGGAGCAACGACAAGAATCACATCCCCAAACGTTCACCAACACAAACAGATACGAAGTGTTGGGTTCGATCGAGGGTTGATCGTGTGTTGTTGGTGTTTATATATTTACAGTTGGTTTGTGTTGATGTTTGTAGTGGTAGTGGTGTTGGTATGTGCGTTATGTCGTATAAAAATATAAGAAACATACGTATGAATGAGTGTTAATGAGCAAATATATACTACACCATTAATTAAGTTGGGCAAAGACAAATACACATCACGCTAAGAGGCTAAGGACATTGAACTTAGAGTATTCTAAGGTATGTTACAGTTGTTGTTTAAAAACAATTGCTTTACTTACCTCACTGGCGCTCGGGGTAACGATGGGCGTATAAAGTGGTTTTTCTTCACGTCGAATATAAAGACCAATTTGCTAAATGAGAAAAGTAAAATATTATTTATTAATATATATTATAAAACTCTGTATACATATCTACATTCAAAATGCGTTATGAAGTCTATAAATTTAAATAAAGTAGTATCATTATATAGGCACAATTTTTCTCATGAGTACGGTTAGAATGATTTAACAATGGAATGGAAATCGACAGGATTTCATGTAATGATGGAGAAAAAAGTCAGTTATATTATCGACATTTCACGCAGTAGCTTGAAATGCTTTGTTAACATGCCAGTGGCTGTAAGATTTTAACATTTTCTGTTTTGATATTTACAAGCTATCGAATCTAGTTTTTAAAATTATATATATATATATCCTCTTTTTTTTTTAATTAAGTCAACCTTTATTTCAAAATACATGGCATTGTAACGACTTTGGTTACAAGTTACACCACTTAATTCTGTAGGTTTCAATTTCAATTGACGTTTAACGTCAACAGGATTTGCAAGTAATAAAATTTATTCGTATGCATGTGAGCATATGCAAAGTGATTGTAAATAAGAATCGAAAATCGAGAGAAAATCGAATTACCCTGGTGGTGGTTAGTCAGCAAATTATGATGGTTGCCCGGCTTGCGTTCCTCACAATATTTAAAATCAATATGAATCGCCGCTGTTGCAGCTGCTGCTGCTTTCAATAGAAGCAGAGCCCTTTATTTTAATGTTGCCATTGTTGTTCAATTATTTTGCCTACTTATGCGACACCTACTATTGACAGTTTATTTACCATTGGGCTAAATATAAACAAAAACAATATATCAATATAAATATATCAATATATATATATATATAGAAATTAATTACTTAAAAAATCTCTCATTGAAGGCTTGGATTGTAGCCGTTATATATTTACGAGCAAATAAGGTATGCAAACATTTCTGGTCAAAACATTATGTCTTTCTGTATTGCAACAACGGTCTCAAAACACTTATCCTATGCAGATTAGTATACATGTGTCAATAATAAGATTGCAACAATATATGACATTTATAACAGTTTACAATAAAATCAGCATTTGGCCGTTGTATCTTGTATTGTAGAGCACTTTAGGGGCTATATCGACTAAAATACTAAAAATATTGCATATATAGCTTAATTTATTGATTCTCACTACTGTTTCCTTAGCTGGTACTAATGAACCGATCAAATGTGGGAAATATAATCTTTTCAAGAACTTGGTGCAGCTAAAGTCATATATGGATATTTTGAAACACTATGCAAAGAAAAAATTAATCTTACATATTGATTAAATAAATTATTTATTTATATTATTTATACTAAGTTCGGTGACAATGTGAAATTGCCAACGAACTGAAAATTATGAGCTATTGCTACGATGGCCTTA
>JAWNPV010001095.1:0-12040 GCA_035078785.1 Collessia kirishimana
CCACAGAGCAGCAGCCAGCCAGGCAGGTAGGCAGGTAGGCAGGCAGGCAGGCAGGAGGGGGAGCTTATGGCCAACGGCTTGTTGGCTGCTTTACGTAGGAACATCTTGATATTCGTGTCTTTTACACGCATTCATTAAAAATAAGTTAACAACTTTTTAACACCTAACTGGGCAGCAGGCAGACAGTTGAGTAAATGAATTATGTTGACGAATGACGACCGCCAGTTGCCCTGTCGCTGGTAGTCAGGGCGGCGAAGTAGCAAGGGGGGGAAGGGAGATTTTAGCTTGTTAATCAGCTAAATTAAATGCGAAATAAACAAAACGAATTGGTGGTTGCCTCTCCCTCTCTCTCTCTTTCTCTTTCTGTGATTCTATCTGCCTGCCTGTCTGTCCATCCATCTGTTCATCTGTCTCTCCACCTGTCCACCTGTCTGTTTCTCGATCTATTTGGCTGTCCGGCCTGTTGCCTCTCTACTATCTGTATCTCTGTATCTGAATAGAAAAATAAAACAAATCGGCGTGGTCTTTGGCATTTGATTGGAGATCCCCGAAAACGGCAAAAATCAGCAGAAGCAGCAACCACAACAGTCAAGAAAATAAGGTTAAAAGAAAATTCTCTTGGTTCCAGGCTCGTTATTTGATTGGTTTTTTCTTCTCTATCTAATTTGAATGGTTTTTCCTTTAAATTTTTAAAATTTGAAAAAAGGAAAAATAAAATTCCTAGGAGTAAAAATCTCTTTAAAGCTTTCGATATCACCAAGCTTGTCGCTACCTATAAAGCTTAACACCTTCAAGTGTTCAGTTCTTGGGCTTCCAGCCACTTACTCACCAAGCAAAGGGTAGCTTCGCATAACGTATGACCCAAAGGCAAGATTCAGGAAAGGCTTATACCATAGCTGGCTAAAATTGAGGCTTACAGGGTACCTAATGGGGTTATAAGGAGGTCTGGCTTTATAGAGAATATTTTTAACCTTATAGAGGGAACATTAAACTTCATTTAAACATATTTTTCAATCTGCATTTGTCAACATTGATTCCTTATAGTTTTTTAAGAACCAAGACAGTTAAAGTTCTTTAAATTTTTCTAAAGATAAAAAGATTTTAGATTGCACAAGGAAGGACAAATCGATATAATAAACGCGTTTTAAGTGAAGAATTCTGGAAAAACATAAGGCAGCTCACATGAGAATTCTTCTTTAGACCGTAATTGTTTCCCAAGAAGTCATTAGATTTATTATTTTATAGTTACATTTACATTGATACTATGGACAGCTATATGATATAGAGTTGTCATTAAAAAAAACACTCAAAGCAGCTATATAAAGTCATTAAAATTTGTTTTAAATTCCTATTGATTTGAATGGAAAGATTAGCTAATTTATGAGAGCCCAGATCTTGCCACAACCCATTGGGTTAATAAAAATAGTAGTATGAAGAAGGATCCTATTTAAAACCCTGCCAGGTCCAAGTCCATGACTTCCTCATAGGGAACAGATATCCGATTCCATTGGGTCTTCCCTAGACCGCCTTGTAAGATTGACAAGCAACTAAATTGTACTTTAAACCCCACTGGAACCGATACAGCTGGATCAAGTCGTTTCTAGCCAAGTGCTGATCAGGAATAAATATTTTTATAATTTTCATTTTCATTTTCACTTATAAATGCATCAGTCAGTTGAACTTGAAAGTTGTGCTGACGCTGATGATGACTGAAGGGCAATTGAATTCATTACTCTGTTAGGTGATTGAAAGTTTTGGCTACATCCAGCAGGTAAAGTCTTGATTACAAGTCGACACCCTAGAGATTGCTTTAAAGTCTCTACATGGATTTCCACATAGATAGATGCCAGCGTACAAGATATAAGAAAAGTGTAAGACGAGAATCAGCTCAAAGTCATTGCGACTGTAAACCGCAAGCGTAAGATTTTTCTTAATTGAAATTGCAGCAAATGCTTAGCATCTATACTATGTAACTGTATATAGATATACATAGAGAGAGAGAGAGATCTGCATATATATATATATATATATATGTGTGTGTATATAATGATGTGTGTGGATGCACACATGGCCGAGGCATTGTAAACAGGAAATGCAGCTAGTCAAGCATGGGAGTTGTGTTTAGGGGCCCACAGAGGAGCTGCTCTGCGTAAGCGGCTTAAAGACAAAACAACAAGAGCAAAGAAAGAAAAATCTTTGCTACATTTTCCCCGACACAAATTGCAATGAGCTTGGACGCCATTGCGTCTAGGTAGGTCGCTATAGACCGCTTTGACAGACAGCAGGGAGCAGAGGGCCAACAAGGCCAACAAGGCCAAAAGGCAGCAGGTAGACCAGGTAGGCAACGAGACGAAAACACTGGCAGCGATCAAGGCAAACGAGCGGAAGGGAATTCCCATTTTCCGGATTAGTCCTAAAACATAAAAATACAAAACAAAACACACACAAACACACATCCGCACACACACGCTGCTGCATTCATAGAGAAAGACATGAAGAGACAAAGCCAAGTGATGAAAACCCTGCTGGCAGCTCAGTCCACTGTGTGTTTGTTTGTGTGTGTGCGTGCGGGATTAAGGGTGCGAGGGAGGGCTTGTCTACAAGGCCAGAAAACTAGAGTTGCCATTCAGGGTTTTCTCCCCCCCCCCACTCCGAACTCCGCACACTTCACACACAGTTCACTGTTCACCTTCTGAGCTGGGTGCGGCAGGCCATGGGGCGTATGCGCAATGCACCAGGGAGAGACAAAAAAAAAAGTCTTAGAAGTAAGGTAAATTCGGTGGCGGCACTTACCAGCTGGCCTATTGGATCGTCGGCCCGTATCCGACTCCTCGAACATGAGCGGCGCATGACGCCGCGCCTGGACCATCTGGGGACCCAGACTGAGGCTGGTCAGGCACAGTAGCAGGGCAACGATGAGCAGGTGGCGCATGGAGCAGCCCACACCGTTGGCGGCATTCGTCGGCTGCACTTTCTGTGATGTGGCTTGATCTCTGCTCGATACGGTTGCAGCCCGTCTACCCCCAGCCGGCGGACTCTCCATGGCACTGTGTGGCACAGTCCCAGTGGCTGTTGACCAGTCAACGACGACGGCGGCGTTGATTTGTTTGTGGTTGACCATCCTCGTTGTTGATTGTCTCGTTATTCAGCTATTATTATTCACTTTTCTATGTATCCAATATATCTATGTATCTATGTAGCTATATATCTATCTGTACATCGACTCGCGTTTAGATTTGCACATATAGATTTGCTCGTGTACATGCATGTGTACGGGACACCACACCGACTATTTGTATACGCTTATGTACGTACCAACGTACGTACGTACGTACGTACGTATGCAGGCAGGCAGGTCGGTAGGTAGGTGGGTAGGTGGGTAGGTAGGTAGGCGTGTACTGTTTTGTATCTAATCACGTTTCAAACACAACAATTCACAGCAAAAAAAAAAAAAAAAACGAAAAAAAATAGCGAAAAACAGAAAAGAAAATTTCAATTAAAAACACATTGCAATTGTATAAAATCGAAATACATATATCGGCGGGGCTTGTTTCGGTTCGGTATCGCTATGTATCTGTATCTCAATCTCTCAACGGTTTGCGGTTGCTGCGCGGTTGCGAACGTTTCGGAAAATACTGTCCACACGCGGTATCGGTTGGTTGAATAAATAAACTAAAGCCCAACAAGCGCAAACGGCGAACGATAATGGTAGACAGCAGCAGCAGCAGCAGCGACAGCAGCAACAGCACCAGCAACATGATGTCGACGCAGCGCAAGCGAGCAAACGAACGTGAGAGGCAACAACACAGGCACTCGAACATGGCAGAGACAGAGACAAGGCAGCGCCGGCTATGGCCAGTTCGGCCAGACAAACAGGCAGGCAAACAAAATTTTTCGCAGAGAGAGCCCGGTGAGAGCAACAAAGTTGCTGCTGCTGCTGCTGGTATCGTCGTTGCTGTCTTCGTAGATGTGATGTTGTTGATCGGCTCTTTGTGTGTATTTGTTTGCCTGCGCTTCGCCTTCGCCTTCGTCTCGGCCGTTTCGGCGCTGCTCGCCTGAGTCCCGTGTGTTGCTAGCGGTTTTGACAGCGGCTGCAATTTTCTTTTGGAGCGGCCGGGTTCGCTGCGGCTGAGGCTTCGGCTGAGGCTTCAGCTTCGGCTGCTATTGTTTGCAGTTTTCGTTTGCTCATAATTTTCGCGCTGCTTGTGCCTACCTATGTGCCTATATGTGTGTGTGCGTGCTTGGGTGTGCGTGTGTGTGTGTGTGTGTGTGTGCAAGTCGCGTGTCGCTGGGATGTTTGGGCAATGACGAACGGCGTCGAATGCAAAGTTGAACGTGCGGAGGATGGACCTGATGAGTGCCGCCGGTTCTTCGATCATCCCATTCCCGGTGGCAGCGCAGCAACGCATGCGTGCCGCTAGCCTTTGCAACATGTTGCCAAGCGTTGGCAACACAACATGTTGCTTCTGCCCAGTGAACGACTCTCTCTCACTCTAGCCACATGGATAGCAGCGACGTATATCCATCCCGTGGGCTGACTCTGCGTAGGCGTGAACTGTGATCAGGTTTGCAATCCCCGTTGCCTACCCACCCGACTGCATATCCTTCTTAGCCAATCACATGTTTTGACAATTCTCTCCCAACCAAGAAGGATTAGCTAGCCTCGGCCACACCAAACCTCTAATGCCATTCACGCAGGCCAACTAAGAACTCTAACCCAATACGAATGCCTAAATACCCTGTCCGTCTAGCAGCCTTAAATCAGCTGTCAGCAACACTGAACTGCATAGAATCAGTAAAGAAAATGTTGTTTTAAACAAATTCGATTTAAATCGGTTAACTAGATCATCATCATGTTAAATATTCTAAGAAAAAAAAGGTTCCTCAAAGAAAATGTGGAAAACGAAAAAGAAACCTTGAAGTTGCCACCCAACATCATTATAATCGAACTACAACTAACGAACCTAACCTAAAAGCTCTCTTTTATAGGTTAGGAAGAAATATCAGCAGCTGGTTACTTCATTTCTAATTTTATTTATTTATAAAAATTTTTTTTATTTTTTCTTAATATTTTATATTTGTTTTTCTAGTAATTTATAGTGCTACAGGGTATATCAGAGTGGAGGCTATTGGACTGTCCCAATATCATATGAAGGGTATAGAAAGTTTGCATAGGCGGTCATTGGTATTGCTTTCTGGCTGTTAAATGTTTTTGTATGTCGAACCACTAATCTTATCATAACGCTGCTGTGCAAATCAAATTTCTAAGAAGCAGTCGGTCAGCCAGTCAGTTTAGATAGTGTATGACGTGCTTCGGTGTTGCCACCTTGCATGCCATGAATAATACGCATTTTGCGTGTTTGTCTGAGCGGTTTGGTGTGTGGTGTTTGGTGCTTGCCTGGTGACAAATCCCTTTATGGCCCCCGATATATCATCGAAAACCATAAGGCATAAGCTGGTCTGTAAGTGTGTGTGTGTGTGTGTGTGTGTGGTTGGTTTATATGTATTTGTGTTAAGCATCGCAATGGGCACGTGTAAGAGCAATTAAAAAAACAGAACAAGAGCAACGAAGCCAAAGAGGAAATCCATCTGTGGTCAGCCGTAGTTCAAATACTCTACCCAAGGAGAAAGGGGATCAAGGTGGAGATCACTGGGCTGCCAGATAGACAAAGTCCTGCCCATTGATAATAAACCAAAGGATAAAGGACAGCGAGCAAGGATGCAGCTACATATTTCAGATTTTTTGCTTCAAACGTCATGCGAAGCTGTGCTTCGTTCGGTGGCTGTCTTTGTTGGGGGTGGGGGCTTGTAGCAGGCCCTATGGCCTGGTATCGTTGCGCAGCCACTTGAATGTACAGTGCAGCTTGGCCTATAATCATAATAACAGTAGTTGATTAATAGATGATGGAGGGAAATAGATAGCGACATTCAAAGCAATCATTTTGGTTCAGTTTAGTACAACTCTAGGCCCAAATAACTGTATAGAGCAAGGAATAGCATACCAGGGTTAAGACCCTTATGGTTTTTGCAAAAGACATGGCTGGCTAGTTCAATAGAATCGGTTTGTATGACAATCGATCTGGAAAATTTGCCAGTTTTATTTGAGCGCAAGAAAGGCGATGTTGTACGCTTGGAGATTCCTAATTACAGGTCAAGTGACCTTTTTCCATTTAACAATATATATTTTAAATGATTTCCTAAAGACTAACCTAATTTCTTGCAAAAGGCATTCGGAACACCTTGATGTGGACTAAAGGAAATTAACTGCGGGAAAGTACTAAAGGTCTTTGCTTATTATTTTTAACTAAATGATTTTAAATAAATGAAAGGAAAACTCTATCTCACTACTAGCTGATGACAGCATGTGCTGAATGTAGAGAGATAGCCAAGCGCCTCGTTCAACACGCATGTATTTGACAAAAGCTTGCAGGGGGAGAAAGGGAGAAGGGGAGACACATAAATGATAATAACGACAGCAGAATATTATTTCGTATTATTGTTTCAATAACAACAAAAGCAATTTTGTTGGCATTTTCATTTTCATTTTCGGTTTTTATATTTAATTTTTTCTGTTTCTGTTTCTGTTTTTTTAATTTCTGCTGCCGTTTTTTTAACATTACTTTCGGCAGTTTGGCTTTTCGACCGACCGTCTGCCTCATTTAATGTGCAGTGCTAACGTTGACTTTGGCGTCGTCTGGCTTTTTAAAATATAAATATAAATAAATTCCTATTAATGTTTTGGCCTCGCCGCAAAAACAAATAAACGAACATATGTAGATACGTGTGGATACATGAATATGTATTCGATATCGGGACAAGACACACTAATTATATGTACTATATGGCCGTCTCAACGACATATATCTGATATTTTTCTATTTCTTTTTGTTTTCTGCTTTTCTGCCTTTTCTCTCTTCTTCTGTCTATATGAATAGGAATGTTAAATGTCTGAAAACATGCGTACACAAATGCTAATGCAGAAAACAGTAACAACAACCCGTTGAAAGACAACAGCAGCATCAGCAACACCAGCAACACCAGCAACACCAGCAACAGCAGCAACAGCAACAGCGCAGCAGCAGAAATTTTAACAGAAAAATGCTTTTCCTTTGATTTATGTAGTTTTAGCGAATGCCGTCGACATCACAACAGCGGGCCATAGTCAGTCAGTCAGTCAGTCAGTCCGACAAACATATTTCTCTAAAGTTGTGTTCACACACACCTATGTGGGCGCAGATATATGTCCAGTCATCGGCAGGGCAGATATCGTTATACTATATAGTAGAGGCAGCAGGCGGCAAGCGAAAGCTCTATTTTTGGAACAAATAGATTTGAACTCGTTAGACTTTTTCTATTATTGTAGTATCAGCGGGCTTATCAGAGCCAGTCGCTCTGATTATAATACTACAATCTATTATGGGTAATTAAATCATCGTTTGGAAAATAAATAATTTACAAGTGCAGTCATCACGTCACAGTGGCCATAAAACTTGTTGACTCTGCTTATCAAGCCAAGCTGAATGGGGCAACAACTAAGCTGATGGGGTTGCCTTCATCCAGGTAGAGCTAACAAAATATCTTTACAATACAAATAAAAATAAAATCTTTGTTAAAAAATCTGCAAAGCAAATAGTTCGAGTCCCTCGCAACACGCCTCTTTAAACTAATCTATCTATGTCCCATAATCATCATTAACAGACTACTGATAAAGGTTTGAGCAAGCTGCGCTATTTAGCTTGTGTTTGGCAGTTACTGCAAGCCAAACATATATTTGCTTTCCTAATTAATTAGCTTGTGAACCAAGGAAAGGCACTTAGACTTGCAAAGCGCAGCACATGAAAGTGTCTAGGGGTCAAGGGGGTTTTCTAAGTCAAGGGGGTTTTCTAAGCAACAAATTCATGTCGATTCTGTTAAATAATAAAAAGATTCAAAGGCGACAGTTTTAAAGGCTCGAAGGTGATCATTTCAGTATAAGTGAATAGGGTCGCCCAAAATCAGTCGGAAAGGCAGAATAATTCTCAAATCGACCTTCCTGGGACAGATCAAATGAATTATTCGATTGTATTTAGATAATTCTATTTAGAAACCAGTAAAGAAAAAGTTAACTTTTATATTTAATTCATTTAAACTAAATATTTTAATACGAGAAACCCGTTGCCGATGGTCATGATAAGAAGCGTCTATAAAAATATTTTTCAACGATATTTTTTAGAACTATTCGATATTTTTAGTAAAACTTCAGACCAAGATTCTCAAGAGCTTGCATAATCCTAAGCCACCTGGCAGGATATTTCTCCTAGGATAAAGTGCTGCTTGGAAATGTTACAAAATCTGTGATTTTAAAGTAATCTAAAGAGTAAACCACTTACTTACAGTGCCGAGGGCCTTAACAGGTTTAAGTGTGCAATGCCACCTCATTCTAACTATAGAGATTCCGCCGTTTCGAATTCCCTAACTATGATACACATTTCACATTAATCTCGTTGGCTCTATTGACCGCTTCACCCTAGCAACAGCCATAACTGTGTGCTATCTAGTCTAAACTTGGGAAGACCAAAAATATAACGTATACGTCATGTTGTATGTGGCTGGTACTAACCGCAAGGCATTTGAAATGTTCATTTTCCTTTGAAGTATGAATATTTATAGATAGCAAACCCAAACGGTTGGTATCGCACCCCAGACTCACTGTCCAAAGTCTTGACTATGTTGGTTGGTCAGACTGTTTCCGTATAATCTGTGAACTGTGATCTCTGATCCGTATCTATTCTATATGCTTCTCTCTGCTGAGGATAGCACACGACAATGACAACAACAACAACAACAACAGCAGCAGCAGCATTGAAGGCAACAAATGATGTGAATAGAATGTGCATAAAAATACCAACGGCTGCGTCATCAGCGCCAACAATTTGTGTTTTCATTTAATGCCACCATCGTCGTCAAGCCAACTCTCTTGGGCCCCCCCTCCTAAGCCCTGGCCCTGTGTAGTGTAGCATCATCTCGGTGCTCAGCTGCCTTTCAATGCCTGCCGCCACCCGCCTGTTGTCACTCCATTTTGTCTAGTCATTGCCAGTAAAGACTTTGTCGTCGTCGTTGTCGTTGTCGTCGTCGCCATTACCATCGCCAATGGAGGGGCAGCAGCCATTGAATTGTAAATTGTTTTGCTATTGAGCGTTGAGTATTTTATCATTGCAGATAAATTGCCCGCGAACACGCCCGGCCCGAACCGCCTGGCGCTAAACGTAATCGATCGATCGATCGATCCGATCCGATCACCACCACCATCAACATCACCATCACCTTTGCCATCCGCCCTCTCTGCCCTCTCTGAGGCAAATATGGCAATAAAACTTAATTCCCCTAAGCTCAGTACCGGCAATTGTCATTCATTGTTTATTACACCCCTGTATACCTGTAATCATCATGGCAATACCTAGAGGCAAATGTCACAGCTCAAAGCCAGGATTATAGCCATTAGCGGCGAAGAAGACATTTTTCCAGCCAAATGGGCCCCGCAGGTGGGCTGGGCAATTCAATGTAATGATCATGGCTGAGTGATTTGGGTGTGTGTGTTGGCATTCCTGGGCAAGAAGCTAACCGAAACCGAATTCGGAACCTTCAATTTCATTTACCCTACATAGCTAAGCTTCTCCGTTGACAGTCACAGACAAGAAATAAATCACAAGTTCAAGTTGCATTATTTGGAAAATGATTTCTATGTCTAACTAGCTCTAAAGAATTAGCTATGAACTCTTGAAAGGGTCTCCACTATAGTTGTGTCCGATAGCACAAGAGAACAGTTTAACTGTTTGGAAAAATATGTAGTCGACCCCTTACCCATCGGTTAGGGTATAGAGAGAGGGGGGTTACCTCTATATAGTCAAGACAACCAGTGGTGTTGACATAACCATGACAATCTGTTCACCTTTCCGTTCATTTGCCTGCCCATCTGTTGATCTATTTGTTCGCCTACATATCGGAGACTGTATTTCAACTTAACTACTAGGGAACCCTCATCTGGAGCTTTCGTGGATTCCTTGGGGAAACCCACAGCACCCAGAAATACTTGGGAAAGCATTCAAGCAATTAGTCTCTTTAATTATTGCATTAATTGACTGAACAAGCAAGCGCGTCAGCACCATTGCCAGTCATCTAAACACGGACGCAGCTACAGTGGCAAAGCTTTTCCTATGAACTTGCTGGGGAATTGGAATTGATCGATTCTCCCCACACTATCTCAATAGCCTGTTTAAAATGCCATTTAAACACAAGGAAGCCCCTTGGAATGTCTGATGAAATGATTGATCATCATTATTGGGTGTTAGGAAGCCGGGAATTACTTAGAGGTTATGTTACGTTGCATGCATTTAACCATTGTCCAACACTCTTTGCAGGGTCATACGTACATAGAGAATAGAATACTAAATGATAAATTTTTCTTTGTTTTTCTTTTCGTTTTCTTTTTTTATTATTTTATTTTTAATTAATTGGAGATTTGTTGACGCCTGGGCTTTGGTTGACAGGACTAAACTGTGGACTTCAAAGACTTCATAGACTTTAACGTTTGCGTGTGTGTGTGTGTGGGTGGGCGTGTGTATGTGTTTGTAGCTTAGCATTTGTATTGTTGTATTTAATGTTTGTTCCGTCTGACGAACGGTCGGTCGGTTGGTCGATCGGTCGGTTGGTTAGTCGCTTTGACTCTCGTTTCGGTCTCGTGTTCTCGCTTGTGTTTGCGTATCGCGCGCGCTTCCCGTCCCGTTATTGCGCTGTTCGTTCGATTTGCACGATCTTCGACAAACTAAAGTTAGATTGTGTCGCGCGGCGCTTGACGCTGGCAGCTGGGAGCTGTTCACGCTGCTGTCTCTGCTGCTTTGACTATCCGCTCAACATTTGTTTGTGCTGTTTGCTGCCTCTGTTGTGTGTGTTTGTGTGTGTTGAGTGGGGCTAGCGGCTACGGCTAACTGAACTACACAAATTTTTAGTGTGATATACCAACACAGGTGCACAGGCCATACAATGTACAGTTTTTTTGTTGTTGTTTCTTTGAATTTGAAACTCTTGGCTGCTCTCTGGCTCTCACATTGCAAAAAAACGGAAAAATAAAACAGAAAACAAAATTTTATTTAGTATTTATCCCTGCCCTGACTGGCTGACTGACTGATTGACTGACTGACGATCTCTCTGTGGCTATATCTCTGGCTAGTCGGTCGGTCGCTCTGTTGGTCGATCGGTCATATTACAAATAGACAACCATGGGCAGCTGCGCTGTTGCTGCTGCTGCCTGCCGGTGTCGTTGCTGTCGTCGTTGCTGCTGTCGTTGTCTTTATTGTTTAGCTCTTTTGTCAACATGCGCTCACTGGATATGTTGCTGTTGTTGCTGCTGTTGTTGCTGCTGTTGGTGCTGCCGTTGTTGTTGTTGCTGTTGCTTCTTTTGCTATTATTGCTGTTGTTGCAGTTGCTGATGTTGCTGTTGTTATTGCTGCTGCTGTTGTTGCTGCTGTTGCTGCTGCTGCTGTTGCTGTTCTTGCTGCTGTTGTTGCTGTAGCTGCTGCTGCTGTTACTGTCTCTGTTGCTATTGTTGCTGCTACTGTTGTTCTTGCTACTCTTGCTGCTGCTATTGTTGCAGCTGCTGCTGTTGTTGCTGTAGCTGCTGCTGCTGTTGTTGTAGCTACTGCTATTGTTGTTGCTGCTCTTGTTGCTGTTGCTGTTGCTGCTATGACAAAGTGTAGAAACTTTATATTGTTTATTTTGCTCTTTGCTTGTCGCTGTCTATTAGCCTAATGCGTTGCCGTGCCCAGTTTGTCACTGGCAGCACCCACTTGCCGCCAGTTGTCTCGTCCCCCCAGCCAGCTAACTCTTTGGGGCGTAGTTATTGAAGCGTGCGACAGCAATTTCTGTCGTCCCGCCCTCCAATAACTAAACAGATCAGTTGGAAAATGCTTGGTTCTCTACATGAAATGTGACTTTTTGCCAAGGCAACAGCAACAGCGACAGCAGCAGCAGCAGCGGCAGCGGTCTGTGTAACCTAACCTAGGAC
>JAWNPV010001096.1:0-12022 GCA_035078785.1 Collessia kirishimana
ATACACTTGGTGTTGACAATCACCTGGTGTGAAGATAGCGGGATTAGTTGAGATGTTTTCTGTTTCACGAAAAAAATATATGTATGATGTATTTGTTAAAAGTTCTGTGACTTCTCTCTACTGTACCAACTGTCTGGTGGTGGTGTGCTGTAGATGTTAAATTTTTAATTTTCAAGTACTTGCACAGGTATTGTGATATTGAATTTTTATATTCAGTACCCATGTCCGAAATGAACGTCTTTATTGGACCGTACTTCAATATAAAAGATTCGAAAATTGCTTTTGCGACAGTTTTTGCAGATTTATTTGTAATTGGAATGGCAACTAAATATTTTGTTAAATCACAGATGAGTGTTACAATATATTCGTTACCATTTTCAGATCGTGGTAATGGACCAATAGTGTCTACTACTACTTTGTCGAAAGCTTTTACTGGTGTGTCTGTTATAGTTAGAGGAGTCTTTGTATGTTTGGTCACTTTGGATTTTTGACAATTTCGGCATTGACGTATGTAATCGGTAATGAATTTAGTCATTCCTTTCCAGTAGTAATTTCTTTTTACCTTGGCCAAGTTTTTGTAATGCCTAAGTGACTTCTTTGAATTGGATCATCATGTATCGTAGAGAAAATAGCTTCTTTTTCTTTTTCATTTTCTATTTGGGTCCCCGGGTTGAGTAGCGCTACTCTCAATGTCTTTAATATCGTATTGCCAATTAATTTAAAATCATCTATTGAAACTTGTTTAAAGATGTTTTCCCACAGTGCCACTTTAATTTGACTTATTTCATATATACCGGCCTGCTTTTCAAGCTTTTGAAAAGATTTGATTAAGTCAAGAATTCCATTGGTATATAGATCATCAAAATCATATCTTGCAGTAATTTTCTTTCCAATTTTGAAAAGACATAGAGTATCTTTTACGTGCAAGGTCACTACTTTACGTACCTCGTCATTATTTATGACATGGAATACGTTGGGCTTTAAAGCTTTATTTATAGAGTTATCTAGTAATTCTATTTCTTTTTTTGTTTTTCCTGCGCAGGATTTTTGTCTACTTTGATATCTTGTAGTGACTTTCTTTATATTTCCAGTTATGTTTTTTAGCTGTTTAATGGTTATTCTTGATAACGCATCGGCTACGTAGTTGTCTTTTCCCTTCAAATATTCCACAGTAAAGTCATATTCTTCTAGATCGAGCCTAATTCGCGTTAATTTAGAGCTGGGATTGGTCATTGAGAACAAAAATGTTAATGGTCTGTGATCTGTTCTGACTGTGAAGTGTTTACCATAAATATATGGTCGAAAATGTACTATTGCCCAATGAATTGCAGCTAATTCCTGCCTGGTTGTACATTTGTTAACGATTGTGCAGTTTTGAGCTATTGCTTTTACTCCTGCCTGGGTCGCAAATTTCTTTGCTTTTTCCAAAGGCAAGTCGTCTGCAATATATGCATTTTCCAAAGCTTTTGTTAGTTGCTCAATCTCTGTTGCATACTGTCTAGCAGTTTTGTTGCGTTGCTGTAGGTTCATCAGTTTTGCTGATAATACTTCTACAGTTTCGCCTTTAACATCGTTCTTTAATTTTGTGATTATTTCAGAAATTGTAGTTGCGTTCCTAACAACATTCCTGGCGCCACCATTCAGCTTGGTTTTGATTAAGATAACCGCTATTTCTTGTCACCTTTTAGCCTATTTATTAGACCGAGTGCATCCAAAAACCCGTCCAAATTTTCTATTTTACCATCAAAATCCGGTTTGATTTTGGATGCGGTATGAATAAATTGGACTTCGGTCTGGGCCATTTTGTTTTTCGCTCTATTATGCTTGAACTAGTATCGGAATCTGTGATGTCTAAATCAGACAACAGAGCAGGAGGAATTGTAAGATTATTTAAATCTTCTTCCTCTATCTTGGAGTCCACTTTAGTTCGCTTTTCTTGATCATCAGAGTCAACTGGCAATGAGGTATTTAGTATAATTAGCACTGTTATGCTCAAACTATATTTTTGCTTAATTGTTATTATATTGGATCTTCGTCTGATTAAAAATATTGGCACTTGTGACCAATGATCCTCATTTAGTACCTCTTTTTTTTCATATACTAGTAAACGCGCATCATTGAAAATGTTCACTAATAACAAAGCGTGTTTTTGAACTGTGGTCTTTTGAATTGGCCTATTCTGAGTTAGTGATTTATATGACTTATCAAAATCGCTTCTAAGTTTTTGTAGCTCATTGCACAGTTCTCTCCATTCTTTAATTTAATAGTGTGGAAATTTTTTAAGTCCATTGTAAAAAATTTTTTTTTATTATTTTCTTTTATTTTTCATGTAAAAATATTTTGCCTATAATAAATAAAATGTAATCCTTATTCTAAAAACTGCCTATAAAATATATTATTATTATATTGCTTATTTATGTTCTAAAAATATTTAATTAAAAAAATTGTTTTTTTTTCTCAATGTATAAAAAATTTAACGCCATGATTGAGCAATTGAGCCTGCTAGTGCTTAAATTTATTGGCGATTGGGAGCTATATGCACAACCGAGCATCTTCAATCGCGTTCCTTCGCTTTTTTGCGAAGTTCTTCATTAATTTTTTTAATTTCGGTCCTGTAGGTTTCCTTCAGGGCTGCTGAAGTCGTCTCGCACTTGATGAGGTCCTGCATGAGTTTCCTCCTGTTTACCGCTTTTACCTTTTTCCCGCTATTGTTGCACTTTTTCTTCTCTGGGTTGCGCTTTTGTTGACGTGCCCTGTACTCAGCTATTGTGAGTGGGCGTTGTCCAGCTCTGGGACACACTTCCAAAACCTCTTCCAGTGCTGGTGCGTCCTTCTGTTTTGTAGGAGCAATCTCTGTCCGTTTTTCTTCGCTCATGATGTTTGCTTTTTGCCTTTGCGGTGATAACGGGCCTTAACAAGCGGTAATTTGCAGTTTTAAGTTGCGGAGATAGCTGGACTCTTCAAGCGGTGCTTCGCAGTTATTGCTTTTCAAGTGGTTGTTCGCAGTTAAAATTTTTTTTTTTTTGTTGTTGCTGCAAATTTATGCTTAATCCGTGTCACGGTCGGCATGTAGTATAGGTTTAAGCTTATGTTGTTTCATTAGGAGTTGCATATACGGTCGCCATTTAGAATATTTTTTAAGTTTATTATATTTAATAGAAAAGTTGCCAATAACACGTCTGGCTCCTTTCGCTGTACTTAATTCAATCAATCTTTTTAAATTCTCAACTTAATTATTTTTTTATTTATTTATTTATCATATTAAAAACAGTATTAAATACTACACTTAATTTACTTAAAGCGAGTGCTAGCTGCTGGGGCCTTCGACTCGACGTACTCTTATATGTTAAGTTGAGTTTTGATTACAAAATTATAAATTTTTTGTATGTTTCCCTCTGAGGGAGTTAGTAGATATGTAGAGGGGGAGAGGGAGCCAAAATAAGACACCCTAATGCTCTCAAGATTACAAGTATCCAGTATATGATTGACAGTTAGCGCTTCCCCGCACCGCGGACAAGTGGGCCGTGCCGCACCAGTAAATAGATATTCGTGCATTGGTGCATTGGGTATGACCGATGCGTAGGCGGGTAAAAAACCCGCAGACTCTTCTTTTAAGATGTGGGGAACTTTGTCGGCGTCTTCGTTACCAGAATTGCCTTGGTGGCTGGGGACCCAGAGAATGGTGATTTTATTGTGGTTGCAGGTCAACTTAATTATATTTATATTCTTATATTGTATTTATACTCTTTAATATATTTAATATATTATTTTTAATACACTACACTCTCACAAAAAAAGGGTTTTTGATAATTTTTTTTTTTCTGTAATATAGGTAACTTTAAATTATAAATAAAGAATCGTTCTGCAAATAAAAAAATTTCATTAAATTGAATGCAAACCTATTATTTTTGCACTCAAAGTCAAAAACTTAATTTTTTTCCAATGTGTAAAGAGTTTCTTGACAAACTGTATATTGTTGTTCATTAAGTTCACTAGGAATTTATTAATGTCCGTTTGATTTCATAAAGGTACGTCTGCTTCTGGTGAGAAGTTTAATCGCGATTCAGTTGATGATGTGAAAAGCGAAAAGAACTTCTACTAATTCGACTGCAGTTTTTTATTTTTGGTCCAGTATGGCTCACAAATTGTCAATAACATTCAAGCCTGGTAATTGTGCAGGTGGTTTCATTAAATGTGGGCACCTCCAAATCAACCACATCTGCACAATACCCGACGTGTGTTTTGGGTCATTGTCGTGTTAGTACCAAAAAACGACCTTAATACCAAAAAACTCAGCACTTTGTCTTAACTTTTTTTTCAAAATCTCGAGATATTTGCTTTTATCTATTGTTGGTTAAATAAATTTCAATTTTCCGACACTCGCAGCCGACATACAGGCCCATATCATGCCGCTGCCGCCAGCGTGCTTGACAGTGACCCTTTTTTTGATTTCAGCCCTGTACTTTCAGGGTTCTGTATAGCTCCTCCGCTGAGCCGCTGAATAAAAGCATCGTTCGAGTTAGACGCAATACCCCATACGAATGCCATGCGTCAAAATATATCCATACCTAATACCTCATACAAATAATTATATGTGAATTTTTGCTTTTGGATTTTTCTTTGCTTTAGAGTTAGATTTTTGAATTTCGTTGAATGCAGATATTTTTAGCCATTTGTTACCCTTAATTAGCAAAAAAAATTTTTTCATTTGCTTTTTTTTCCTTGTACCGTTTCATCAAAAATGTGTTGATAACTTGGGTATTGCAAAAAAATTGAGCTTAAACGCCCAGACCGTTCCAAAAAAGATTTGGGACATTTGCGTCGCGTACGCCGGTTTTGCTATAAGCGAGGCTTATGAGGTAGTACCTTGGTGGTATGGGTCGTGTTATGCTACATGGAACAGATGCCAAAATGTATCATACCCACAAAAGTAGATGTAGAGATGTTAGCAGAGCTTTTGGAGAGTGAATTAATAAAATTTGCTGCCAATACTTACGGCGTAAACTGGACTTATCAACAAGATAAGGGTCTAATCCACAGAGCAAAGGAAAAAAATGGCAGGAAAACTCCTGTATTTACATGGCTTTCATTGAATTCTGTACTTAATTTGATTGAGAATCTCTGGGGCATCCTCTTTGTCCGTTTTTACAAAAACGGAAAACAGTAAGGGACAGTAAGCCACCTTAAATAGTTATACAACGAGAATGTGCTAAGATTAACATATATACTTGGCAGTCCTTGGGGTAATTTTATGCCAAATCGCCTTAATTCAGTTTTAAAAAATAACGAAAACACTATTGATTATTCATATTAAAAAACTTTCAGATGAACTTAGATTAAGGTTAATTAAAACCAAAAATCAAAATATGCAAATATTATTTATTTATTATTTATTTATACTAAGTTCAGTGACAATGTGAAATTGCCAACGAACTACAAATTATGAGCTATAGCTACGATGGCCTTAAGCTGATGTAAATTATTATTATTATTTATAAATGTTTGCAATGTGTTGTGTAAGACAAAGACAACATCCATGCCGACACCAGGATTCGAAAAATATGCAAATATAAATATTTACTATGAACGCAAATTTATCTTTTGATTTTCAGTTATAAAAAAAGTTTTGGAATTTATTTTTTTCTGTTTTTTTTATCAAGTATTATAATATCATCAATCATTATAATAAACTTGCATACCCAAAAAAATTTTAAAATGTTGTTGACCTTTGTTATTTTGAAAAAACTTGATGCACATACAAATATTTGTATGAGGTATTGGCCTTGTAAAGCAGCAACTTTTTATTTAATTTTGTTCTTAGAATGCTTTCTGATAAGCCAGTATTGTTGTCGCCGTTAATGGCTAATTTGGGTTTTCTTCGCCAGAAGGTATGGGTGACAGGTGAGCTGACAATCCAGGAAGAGCCCCAGATATTTCATCGTATCGCTATTGGTAATCACAATCACACAAAGTCTGTATGCCAGACCCTGTCTGTAGAGCCGTCGAACAATATTGTCTCCGCCCATGCGCCAGAAGAATTTTCTCCAACAACCTATAAGATTGTTTGAGAGTATTGTTGCAGCGTCTAAAACCAAGGCAAATGCAATTTTTACTAACAGAGTAATACAGTTAGCCTGGAGCGCCTTTACTGCTGATGCGTTGATGCCGTCATAGCCGGGAGACTTGGAACATTTCAGGACTGCAATTTTATTTAGCAACCCATCTGTGTTCACCTCTTATATGCGCAGGTCCATTTGGCAGGGTATATCGAAAAAAGTTTTAGTGTCATTCGTTTTCCTGACAGCAGATGTCGAAGGGTGTAAAGCTATCTTGAAGGATCTCGGCAAAAACGATCGCCTTATATTTATCAAATCTACACCATGACCCCGCATTATATTTTTTCAGTGCTAGTCTTTTTGCCGGACGATTCTTAGTTGATATGTTTTACACTATAAGTAGGATCGGATGCATTTGTAGTATGTGCAAACAAGGCTTGATTTTGAACTGCAGCTCGTCATGTCATATCCAATCAAATGCCTGACTCAACAAAAACTGCTTCTGTATACTTCGGTTTTTTGAAGCCTTTTGTAATTTGGTCCACCAGCCTGTGGCTTTGTTTTGGTGTCCTATGGCAAGCTGTAAAGCCGAAATGGTGGTCAGGGATCAGATTCTCATCCTCCAGAATTACCATCTGTCGTCGCAAAAATACTCTTTCAAATACTTTGGAGAGAGCCGGTAATAAACTTATTGGCCGATAGGATGATGGTAGATAGTTCGGTTTGCCAGGTTTGGGGATAGAGATAGCTTCAGCGCACTTCCATTGCAATGCATTGGGTAGGAAAATGACCAAGTGACCAACAGGCGTTAAAAATGTTTTTGATCAATGACCAACAGCTGGTTGGCAATTCCTTGATGGGCTGGGTCGTTGACCTTGTCATATCCGGGTGTCTTAGAATTTTTAATTGCCTTGGCTTCTTTACCGATTTTCTCAGACTGAGTTTTGGTATGGTAACGTGGTTGGTGCGAGAAGTATGGACAAACTGCAGAGTTTGTTGTCTGTCGGTGTTGGGGAGTGTGCCGAACGGCGCGAACGTGGTGTACAAAGGATCCGCGAGCAGATTTGCTTTCTCGCCGTTAATTCTGTACTAGGGTCCATTTTTGTCTTGCAGCGGCGCTTGATTGTTTATTTTTCTTTAAGAACAGTGTCGGCTTCCAAATACTTCGATCATATTCACCCGGTTCCAAGTTGCTGCTATATTCCTCGAATGCATTATTTTTCAATTGATGCAGTAGAGATTTAAGGTGTTTTGCGCCACCTCAGTTGACCAAAGATGCTCCTCGGACTTTGCTGTTCTGTGTTGGCCATGCTTCACAGGTTGTCGCCATTCTTGCAGCTTCATGTATCATTCGCATTAGGCTCCCAATTGCATCGTTAATAATCTCAACAGTGATGAGAGAGGTGTCTTTATCGATGCGCTGCTCTATTCAGCCTTAACACAGCTCCACATTTGTGCATATTTTGATCAGCCTCACCGCTAAAGACCTTATGTTGGTTGGAATTTTAATCAGTAGTTGGACCGCCGAGTGGTCGGAACAAAGGTTCAGGCAACTATCGCACCGGATTTTGACAGGATCTATCCATCGGGGAAAACGCAAAATCCAATAGGTACGAAATACTTGACGGATCCGTGGGCCAGTATGTTGGCTCCCCTATCGAATGAACAGTAAGGTGATTGTTGTGTATGGGGTTTAACAATGCCTGGTCTTCGAGATTTGTGATGCTGGAGCTCCACCATTGGTGCGTTGCGGCTAAGTCGCCTCCTGCCAGAAACCTTTGCCACAACTCGTCGATAAGCTGCTGAAATAGTGCTGTGTTGACATTGTTACTAGGCTGCAGATAGCAACAGATCGCCGGTCGCGTTAGTGATTTTCAATCGAGCGCATTGCATTGTGTTCCATGGGGGTCAGGACCTCGTGCTTCAAGTCGGATTTAATGAGGATTGCCGCCGAAGTGAACTCTTAAAACTAACCAAATAAAAATTCAAAAAGACTTCTTTCAAAGGGAAATTATTCACATAATTAGCGCTTCCCTGTAGTGCAGTGCTTGCCTTGTCCCATTTTCATTGATAATAACATTTTTTTTATATATAAAAGTGGATTTAAAATAATTGAAAAAAACTTAAGTTTTATTTTTTCCTTTAATACGTTATAAAATTCACCTCCTATTTAATATTTGTTATTTGTTGTATTCACTACTATTTATTTGGCTGCCTGCTAATTGTAGTCCTTACAAAAATATAATAAACAAGGCGTAAAAGAGAAAGAAATACGCTAAAAATCGATGCATATCCTAAAATTCTTTTCTAAATACTTAATTTTTTCGAACTTCGTGCAGATCGTAGTAATGTTTTAGGACGAAATTTAAGTATTGACAAAACTAACACGAACAAATGAAATCATTGATAATAAATTAACACCAGTTTCGGGACAAATTAATTATAAAACAGCACGTCTCTCCTCGATTCTCAAAAGTTTAAATCAGAGGCAATAGTTGACGAAAACGTTTGTTTTGATTTTAAAAGTTTTCAAGTTGGGAACATATTACTACACTGCTGTCCACAATTATACGACACTTATTGAAATTTTTGTTCCTCCCTTGTGAAAAATGTTGGAAAAATTATAGATTAAAATAAAGTATGGCGATTAATAGTAAAAAGAGTAACGCACTAAAAAAAGGTATTTTTATTTGTGTTTGCATCTACCGTTCGTTAGTACCACGGAGTCACGCAAAGCTCTGGAAAATAACCCAAGTTGTCTGATCGCGACAAACGTTCCATATTAAAAAATGGAAGCAATTTATTTTGTCCAGTGCCTCACTTGCTGTGTGTTGCAGCCATAAATTGTCACGGTTGATTATTTTGCGAACGTTACAAAGCTCTAAAAATGTTGTGAGAATAGTTTTAAAAAAAAGGCCCTGTTTTTAACACCGCAACATATAGCTTTTTATGCGTCTGGAACGTTTAATCTGTGCTTCATAAGCCATCATAAACTTATCTGGACCGCCATGATTATTATTATCATATTGTCAGATTTTTTTTTTTGTATATCAGAGTCCTTTATTTATTTGTGCATAGAATTAGTTATCGAAATTAACTATAATATAACAATGGAATTACCTAACAATAAAGGGGAGCACCAAACAAAATTATACCATATTGATTAGTTAGGGAAATATTTTATTTAACAAAAGGGATAGATACTGCCTTTTTTGGAGTCTGGTGATAGTTTTTGCTTAAGCGAGTGATGTAGCCAGCCTGTGGAAATGATCCCTCAGCCTGTCATTGAACCTACTGGTATGTCTGTTGATTTGGCTTTCAACAGTTGCAAGATTGACAATCCCGATGAAGAGTCAGTCCACTGACGTATTAGTCGCATCATGCGCCTTAATGTATTGTTTTGCACTGTTTGCACTTTTTTACGGTTTTTACAGTTCAGTTTGTTTATCTTAACCCTACTTCCTTGTTTAACACTTCTTAGTTCCTTATCAAAGTCATATATGACACTATTTATTAAAATATAGCCAAAAACATATTTATTAGGTTTTGCGACGAATAATGTGTGGTTTAACCATCTCATTTACAACTTTTTTGAGAAACTCTCGTCTGCATATTAAAATTGAAGAATTTAATTTGACGTTTGTATAAATAAGAAATGCATTTATACCTGATATGTCGAGCATTTTTCGACACGTAGCTGCATAAGGTAACGCCATTTTGATTATCAAATATGAAATTTGAATCATTATTTTATTCTCTCTCTTCCTTAAATTATAAATGTATACAGAGTATTTACATTAGTTATTTAGAGTACAGGCGATGTTGCCTTTTCTACTTAGATAATGGACTTTATTTAACATTTGGATTTATCTTAAATTATTGGAAAAAATTAAGAATAATCAAAACCCCTTGATGATGATTTTATTCTACTTATTACTAACTTATTACTAAAACCCTATCTACTATGATATATTAGCTTGTTAATTGCCTGATGTGAGGGTACTCAGAGTGGACACAGCGATAATGGAAGCTCGGGCCAATCTAGCTGTAACTAATTCAGCATTGTGCTTGCCATGCAACTCCCTAGTGGAAAAATGCCTTGGTAGGTGGAGTATTACCTTTAATACTTTGGTTTGGGCCACTTGGAGTTTTTGGATATGGCAGCTTGCTATGTCTGCCCATACTGGCGGCCTATAAAATACCACTGCCTGGAAGATAGACCTGAACAGATACATTTTATTGGCTAAACTGAGTCCCGATCTTCTGTTTATAAATGGATATAATGTAAATATAAGCATACTTGTTTTTTATTGATATGTACTACGTGACCATTAAATGTCAGTCTAGGATCAAGTCTCAAACCTAAATATCTAACATTGTTTTCCCACTTGAACCGAATTTAGGGATATATGGTTTACTGGTACAAATATGCTCTTGCGTTTCTTTGTAAAGAAAATTGCTTTAGTTTTCTCGGTATTAACCACAATTTTCCATTTGTTGAAAAAGGCCACAAGGGTATTAAAGTCCTCTTTAAGCGAGTTTGAAATTTCGGCTGCCCTAATGCCTGTGCAGTATAATGCGGTGTCATCTACAAAGATGGAGGTTGTGCAATTCCTTAACTCTGGAAAGTCAGTGGTGTAGATGTTGTAAAGCAGTGGGGATAGACACGATCCTTGGGGGCATCCTGCATGAATGTCGATTTTTCGGGAGTGCGCCTCGCCAATGTATACCTTGAAGGAGCGATTGGATAAGAAGCTCTGTATCATTTTGATAAGCACTAAGGGGAAATTTAGGAGTTTCATTTTGTATAGAAGCCCATCGTGCCAAACAGTATCGAACGCGCCTTTTATATCTAATAGTACCATACCCGTGGACATAAAATTTGAAAAGTTAGGTTTTTCATTGTTTTTATTCTGAGTAGTGGGTGCAAAGTATTATGTTGTCGGCGAAAGCCAAATTGTACTGCTGAAGGTATCTCTTTTTCTTCCGTAAAGGTCGCCAATCTCTCTTAAATTACTTTTTCCAGAATTTTGCTGACTGATGACAGCAAGCTTATTGGACGGTAGAATTCGGAGCATTCAGCCGGTTTACTTGGTTTTAAGATCGTGATAACCTTTGAGTGTTTCTACTGTGCCGAAAAATAGCTTAGACGAAGACATTCGTTTATAATTTTTGTGAGGTATGCTAATCTTCTATTCCGGGCGATTTTCAGACCTTGAGATTTTTAATTATTAAGGAGACCTCAGAGAAATTAGTTAGCTGTGACTCTCCAGCGTTGACTGTTTCAGAGTTCAAGTCGCGCAAAAAATTAGCAACCTCTGAAATGGTTACCTGGCCGCTAAGACTGTTAGAGTGCAAGTGATTTAATTTAAAGATAGTTGATAGTAAATCAGCTTTTTGTACCGAGGTGGAAAAACAGTTTGAATTTCGCCTTAGTGTTGGTATAGTACAGTGTTTCTTTCTGATCTCTTTAGATAGTTTCCAAAATGGAGAAGAATTAACTTCTAGAGATGCTAAAATATTGTTCAAATTTTCGTTTCTGAGAATGAACATTGTACTCATAATCACTTGACAAAGCCATCTAACTAGGACGAGAGCAGCATTATTTCTGTATCTTAACCAGTTCTGCCGGTGTTGATTTCTGCGTTTAAATAATGCAATAATATCTTGGGAAAGAGGCTTTGGGCGGTGAAGTACATTAATTCTGGGGATGCTACCTTCTTTGGCAAGGCGAATTGCATCATTGAGGTTATTAATTTGCCTATCAATATCGTCTGTATTTCTGTCATCAGTGTGTCTAATGCCGGACAAGTGTAATTTAATAGTTCTACCAAAACTTCTCCCAGTTGGCTTTTTTAAATACATATCTAAGTCTTTGGACTGGGCTGGAGTTTGTGTTGAAATGAGTCCTCACTGGGAGGTGGTCAGATCCCAAGTCGTTTATTGCAGTGGTGTTAGAAAAGCCT
>JAWNPV010001102.1:0-12002 GCA_035078785.1 Collessia kirishimana
TGCAATGAATTCATTGCAATATTATTTAAATTCAACACACAATTATTTTAATTGCAGCTGAGTTTTAATACTCAGCGCCAGAGACATGAAAAAGTTAGTGTGTATGTGTGGGGGGGATACGAGAAATGCATACGGCGTGTCGTGGATGACGATGATGATGATGCGTTGATTGCTGCGCTGCGCCGCTTACGATTCCTGCTCTTGCTGTTCGCTATAAAAGTACACATATTTGCTATTGGCAATGGCATTCCAGGCTGTTCGAAAAGGGGGGGTGGCGGAAGAAAAGAGAAATTTCATTGCTTTTAAATTAATTTGAAAAAAAAATGGTTTTTCAAGGTTCGCGGTGAATGGAAAATGTTTTTAACAGAACAGAGGGGGGGTGGTACTTACTGCTGGCTATATAGTCGACAATCAGATCGGTATTTGAGAGCGGCGGCGGTGGCGGCAGGTGGGCGGCGACATCATCATCTGGCTCTGATTTGAGATCAGCCACAAAGCTCAGCTCCTCGTCATCCAGTTCCAGGGATTGGTTATGGCTGAAGGGCATGGAAACGACGGATGATGGCAATGCAAGAGTATTGACTGCTGAATCCACAGAGGATTTGATACCAATTTTCGCTAGGGGATCCTGGGTGGTTCTGGGACTGCAACTGTTGCTTCTGGTGGCCGCTTCGGCGGCAGCACGAGCTGCGGCTATGATGGCCGTCTCGATGTCATTGCAGGTCTCCAACTGCTGCATGGCCATGGGCTCATCGCGGCTGCTGTTGTTGCTGCTATGGCTGTTGGCCTTGCTGAGGAAGTTGTTGACATGCTCCTTGATGCTGCCCGAGGAGCTGCTGGAGGAATTATTGTTGGCTGCGGGATAGATGCCGCTATCAATGGACTGATTGGCCATTTGAGTGATGCTCGCTTGACTGGCACAGGTCGATGTGGAGAATGAACTGTGGTTATTGCTGCCCGATGTGATCGTGGCAGTGCCGTTTGGCGAGGATTGGACTGCCTCGCTCGAGATCATAAGCATTTCCAGGCAAGATGAATTGTTGACCAAATCGGAGGCAGCACCGGAATCATTAAGATGCAACAGGTCGCGGTCGCCAGGACATTTATTTTTATCTTCTTGGGGGTCTGAACACTCGGTCGCCTCCAATTTATTTATCACTTCCGCCTTTGGCAGTGACTCCAGGTGCTGCGTTGACGCATCTTCGACGCGTTTCTCTGCTGGCTCAGTGGATGCCTGCGAGCCTTTGATTTCATCTTTTTGCTCAACGCTTTCCGTTGGCTTCTGTTGCTTCTGTTTCTGCTTTCGTTCGTCTTCATCTTCCTCGATGGAATCATTGAAAAGCTTCAGCTCATCCTCATCGAAATCGCCAAAGATGAATTCATTGTTTTGACGACCCGAATGTGTTTCCCGATCGTCGTTCAATATGATGACAGCTGGTCGTCCAGTTGTCGCTGTATTGGCATCGGTAGCTGTTGATCCTCCTGCCACGCCTACTCCTCCTCCTCCACCACCAACACCACCAGCACCACCGGTCTTCCTTAGATGCAAAGATACCTTCTTGGCGCAATACGTTTGGGTGGCTGTTGTCGTCTTAACTGTCACTGCCGCTGCTGTTCGCTGCTGTTGCTCTTGCGGCTGCTGCTGCTGCTGCTGATGATGCTGCTGATCATCCTGACTAGGCTTTTTGCTGGTGTTGCTAGGAGATGCTTGCTCCTTTGGCTTGGTCTTGGGCTTTGCTGAGGTAGTTGTTGTTGTTGCTGATGTTGCTGATGTCGTTATGCTTGTGGCTGCCTTCTCGGCCAGCTGCTTGGCGGCGGCAGCAAAATTATAGGTGGAAATGTTCGTTGCAACCGTTGCAACCACTGTTGGCGTCAGCGATACATTGTTAACACTGTGTCGCTTGATCGTCTTCTCCAGAGCCGGATACTGCTGATCCAATTGGCTGCTATTGTAGCTGTAGCTGGTATCGTGCTCGACGCTCTTTGACTTTTGCAAAGCAGGCAACGCAGACGATGCTGAAGCCGATGAGGCCCGAAACTTGGATGCTGGCGTGTTGACAAAGGAACTGCTGCTGCTGCTAGTGCTGTTGCCACAGCTAATGCTTATGTTGCTGTTGCTGTTGCTGCTTGTGTGGGTGGTTGTGTTGGCCACCAATTCCGGTGTGATGTCAATGTCACTGCTGGCACTGGCGCTGCTACTGTTGCTGCTGCTGCTGCTGCTGACCGGCGTGGTGGTTGCCGTTGCATTCAGGCTCTGTGAATAGGTGATGACTGCAGTGCCGGGGGCAACGGCTGTCGCTATACCAAAGCCAGATGCCGTGGCTTTCGGCAGCTCTGGAAAATCGGGACGCAGCTTGGCAGCTTTACATTTCTTCTCCGGCTGCGGGACGGATTCGTGTGATTCAGTGTCACTGTTGTTGGGATTGCCAGCGTTCGCATTGGTATCGCGCTTGGCCAAGGCCTCCTGTTTCCTGCGTGCAATGTCCGCATAGGAAATCGCCGCTGGAGCTGGTGGGCTGTTGTTGTTGGCATTCTGCTTGACCTGTTGCTGCTGGGCGACGACCTGCTCTGCACGCTGCTTGTTCGCCGTTTTGATGGACAAGGATGAGGATTTCTTTTTGGCCGTCTGTATGGGCAGCGAGTGGACTGAATCGAGGTCACTGGAATCGGATTTCTCTGAAGGCGGCATGGAGGAGGTTGATTTACGTCGCGATGTGTCTGCCTGAGCGCCAGCACTGCCGGCTGAAGCTGCAGCATGAACAGTCGCAGAGGAAACGCCGCCAGCACCAACAGGGCCGCCATAGGCTGACGAGGCATGATGGTGGCAAGGAGCGAAATTGTTGTTGTGGTTGGAGTTGGCATTGCCATAATGATTGTGGCCATAGTAGTCGGTGGTGTTGGAGGAACGCATCATGCGCTGTTGCGTAAAGGACGACGACGATGCTGACATCATGTTGGAGGATGCGGATTTGGTGATTTGCTGCATGCGCTGCAAGTTTCCAGCACCAGCACCGCCCACTGCATCATCCATGGTGACGGCTCGTTGCTTCTTTGGCTTCTTCTTCTTGGTAACCACATGGAACTCCGCGGTCTCCGAAAGCACAGTGTTCAGGGCATCCAGCTCGAACATGTGGGCCAACGCGGGCAGACTGATAGGCAGACTCTGCGGTTGCACCTGCGGCAGACTCTCTGTCCAGGCGGCAGCAGCATCCAGCGCTGTCTGCTGCTGTTGCTGCTGCTGATCGCCCAGATACTGTAGCTCTTCGGTGCCCCAAGAGCGCCGTTCACCCTTCCTGGGCTGGACACGCACCTGCACTTGGACCGGCGCCACTGTGTGCTGCTGTTGCTGTTCCTTGTTGCAGTTCTTGCTGATGTCCGCCACAGAGGCGGAGTTTTGCTTACCACTGCCACTGGCAGAGCCTGCACCAGCAGAGCTTTTCTTGTTGCGCATCATTTCGGTGGTGGCCGCCTGATGCTTTAGCTCGTCGACATCGATCTTGGCACAGCTGCGCAGCTCCTCCAGCGAGTTGCACTTCTTGAGTTTGTTATGCTTCTTTCGCTCCTTTTTCTTCTGCTGCTGTTGCTGCTGATGACCAGCTTGACCAGCATTGTTTTTCTCATCATTCTCAATGTATTTGACGAGCTGCTCGACAGGATCGTTGCCACGATAACCAGCCACCGACTCAACGTCAACGGTTTTCGTGTTGCGCTCCTGTTGCAATTTCTTCTTTGACTTTAACTTGTTGGCATTGACAGCGCCATTGCCGCCTGGCTGCTGCTGTTGTTGTTGTTGCTGCTGCAGCTGGCTGTTGTATGAGGCGGCCACAGCAGCGGCCGCCATAACCGTTGTCGTCGAATGGACACCGGTTGTTAGCAATGTGGGTAGATTATTAGAGATCTGATTCGATGTTGGATTCTGATTCTGATTCTGACGCTGCTGCTGTTGCTGCTGCTGCTGCTGTTGGATGGACGACGTTGAAGACGATGATGAGGCCGAGGATGAGGATGAGGTTGTGGCTACACCGCCTCCACCCACCGTTGTGGTTATCAGAGCTGTAAATTGATTTGAACTGCTGCCGGTGCCGCTGACGCTGCCACTGCCACTGGCACTGGCACTGCTGCTGGTGCTGCTGCCTGGAGCGCTACCACTGCCGCTGCCACTGGCGCTGCCGCTGCCACCAAAGCTATCGCCCAAGGCATTGCCGTTCTCATCAAACTGACGCTGAAACATTGGAAAGAAGAGAAATTAAATTTATCAACAAAGCACACAAGCGATGTGATGAGCAACCAGGCAAAGCTCTGTCCCATTCTGCGATCAGTGCGGAGGCCAGATTACTCACCGTTGTGGTCTTGCCAGCAGCAGCAGTTGATGCTGACGACACCATCCGTCCAATTTTCACCTGGCGTATATCATTGTTGCCAGCGAAGGCATCTAATGGCTTCCCGGCACCGCTCAAATCACCTAAATTGGCTGAGTTGGCTGCTGCTGCTGCTGCTGTGGAGCTGCTGCCAGTGCCGCCACCGTACACTGATGAACAGGCGGTGTAATTATCATTCAATGACACATAACTGGTGTCCACTTGACGTTTCTGTTCGTCGTTTGGCTGCTGCTGCTGCTGTTGCTGTTGGTGCTTGGCAGACAGTTCAAGGACAGAAAAGTGCAAGGGATCATCGATTAGGAACTGTTTGGCATTGCTAGCTCGCTTCTGCTGTTGGATGCTGTCTAGCAGCTTGGCGCACTGTACCGTCACGGCTTGTGTAGTTATTGGCAGTTTCCTCATCTGTCGGATGGCACGGATTTCATCCAAGTGCTGTAAGAGAGAGACAGAAACAGAGAGAGAAACATAAGAGGGATTCGCCCTGAACTGCGACTGGGTGGTCTGGCCCACTCGCATCTATAAGGATGAAAGTTACGACAGAGTTCACTACTCGTTTGTTAGACGTCATCTGTCCTAACGCCAGAGACAGAACAAAAAAAATAAAAATAAAAGCAACACAAGAAGGAAAGGCAGCAACTAAAAATTGTTAGGCAGATTAAAAATAAAATTAAAACAAAATAAAAATACTAAAAATCTTAATTAAGAGAGAAAAAACCAAATTCTCTTTGCCTGGCGCTCGAAATCACACTTTGAAGTTGGTTTGGGCGAACGAACACACTGCCGACGACTCAGTAGCTCAGAGTTCCAGATGACTAGGAACGTTCAGGGGCCTAGGAACACCCTGTTAATCCGGGGAAAGTTAATGATTTAATCGAAAGTTTTTTTATTTAAATGTTACAATTTCAGAGGTTTCACGTCTCTCCTGGTAAGAGATTCATGGCCATCATGGCCGTATAGCTTTGGCTTAGGGGCGCTTGGGGCGATTCAATGAATCGGGTTGTAGAATTAAGCAAGTCAAGTGTTCTAACTACTCGGTACATACATACATGCATACCGTATACACAGAGACAAGATGTATCCTTAAACGTCCAGGAGGACAGGAGACACACACAAGACAAAACAGATCGATAGATGGATAGATAGATAGAGTGGAGAGAGTAGAGTGGGGAGAGAGGATGGATTTTCTTTCTAATTGAGCCGCTACGTCGGACCGTGTGTCTTACCACCGAAGTCTGTGTTTGTGAGTACCATTTGGCAATATCCCAGAGTGTCTCATCCAAACGGATGTCCCAACCGTCAGCATCGCTTACGCTTACCATATCCGTGTCTTGGGATAAGGCATCTGGAACGAGCGCAATGGGGTCACTGCTATTCCCCCCATAGGCTGTCGTTGCAGCGGCAGCAGTTTTATCCACCTCCGCATGCGCATCCGCATCCACATCCAAGGCAAACTGTGTGTTGTTGGCAATAGCTGTTGTCGCTGCTGCTAGTGTAGCGGCGGCTGTTGTAGCTGCTGCTGCTGCTATAGCAGAATCACCCAACGACAGTTGCTGCGGTTGTTGTTGCTTGTGCTTAGTAGTGTTGGTCGCATCCATGGCTGGATCAGTAGTGCTGGCCTGACTGCTGTTGTTGCCTCCTTCCCGCTGTCTTGATGACGACGGCTCTGATGCAACCTTGTTTGCACCCTTTTTGCTGGCCGTGCTGTTGATGGACAACAATGGTGACGATGTACAGATGGCTGATAAGGAGATGTTTTGCTTATGCTGCTGCTGCTGACGACGATTGGCGGTTCGTGTATTTTGAAGGCCACAACCACTTGGCTGGTAATCACAGTTAAAACGTTGGGTTGGTGCTATCGCCTCTGAGGATGATGATGATGTGCTGGTCAACTCAGTGCAATGGGCAGTCTGTGCCAGATCCTGCAGGGAGCCGCCCTGCTTACGACGTTGCTGATGATGATGATGCGACGCCGTCGAGTTACCAGCATCCGCCTGGTAATTTAAATTGTTGCTGTTGCGGCTGAAATCGTTACCGCGATTGCAGCCGTACGTAATGCTGCAGTCGTCCGTATTCCTGCTGCTGCTGTCTGGCGCTGTTTCTCCTCCCACCGCTTCTGTCTCTGTTTTCACTCCCAGGCCTGCTGACGTGTCTACCAGCTCTGTGTGGGCTTCCGCTTTTGCCTCAACCTCTGCCAATGCTATTGCCAATGCCTTAGCTGTTGCTCCTGCCTTTGCTCTGACCTTTGTCTCTGTCTTTGTTATTTGGTCTTCGTTGAGAAAAAGATCGATATCGTCGCTCTCAACCTCCTTAAGCATTGCCTAAAGGATCAACCACATAGAAGAGAGAACAAGAGAAAAAAGTTCGTCAATCAATCAATCGGCTCGTAAGCTAGTTGCAAATGACCAAGCAAAGCTCTTCAAAGGCAGACAACTCACTGCAGACCTCCTCTACAGGGCATGACCCTGACTACCGTCTCCTCTGCTTGCCCAGGGTCCACACAGCGGCAGCCACAATTTGTACCTCCTGACGTGCCATCAACCAACAGCGACTTGATTACCAGGAAGCACAAACGTGTAGCCGCCGCCGCTGAATTAAGTAGAATCGTGGATTATGGAAAACTGTCAGCCACAACTTACCAGGAAACGTTCGCTTTTATCTTTCCTGTCGCCAGGATTGCGATACCAATAGGCCTCGTCGAGTAGCTTTCGCAATGAATCTTCGTCGAGATCACCAAGCTCGCTGTCCTCCCAGGAAGCTCTTTTTGTCTGATGGGTGGTTGTATGGTTGATTGGTTGGTTGGTTGGTTGGTTGGTCAGTTGGTTGGTGGTGGGTGGTTGTCAGTCGTTATTATGTTACGCGAAAGTACAAAATTTAAAAGATTTTTTTTTTATTTTTAGTAATTTCTTCACTATTAAATACACACAACAACAACAACAACACATTGTAAATTAACAACAAAAATTATAAAAATGAAATAAAATTGATTCCGATTCCCAAAAAAATCGTTGCAACGTGTTTAACCTCGAAAAAATCTTGAACTGAAAATTAGTGGAGAGTGGGGATGGTGGGGATGGTGGTGCAGGCATAATGGATAAATGGATGAAGACAGCCTTTTTACCGTTTTTATATAAATATGTATGAAAAAGGTCAACACATGCACAAAACATACAACAACAAACAAAAAGCGAAAGAAAGAAACGAAACGAAAGGAGAGGAAACGCACACGGACGCACATAGACACAAACACACAAAGAACTTAATTCGATTTTCTTAATTTTCTTCATTTTTTTTTTTTTTTTATTTAATTGATTTAGTTAAATGAATTAGTTAGTTGCATATGACAAAATACTAAATAAAAATTCACAAGTGCAAAGGAAAAAAAAATTCAAATTCCACTCACAGCGCGGTTTTGGGTTTCTACAACAACAACAACTATTAAGGGGGGATGTAGGAGGGCAAGAGACACCAAACCGCCGGTGCGTGGTGGCGGTGGTGGCGGTGGCTGTCGGGCCAACTTGCTTATTTATTAAATTAAAATCATTTATCTCTTCGTTTGGCTTCTTTAATTTCACAAAACGTTCACTAAAATATTTCTCTAGACTCAAGCTGGACTTTGGTTTTTTCTTTCGTTCCTTCTATTTCTATTTCTTGTTCTTCTTTTCTTTTCTTTTTTTTTTTTTCTTTCTGCACGATCGTTCGCTCGCGCGCTCTTCACATGCAAGACTGAGGCTAGAAGTGAAGCTAACTGTGAAGTAGCTGGCTGGCTGACATGCAGCGAACACCACACACCACTACCACAACCTGTCTGTCTCTGTCGGCTTTGCCTTACAGTGGATAACGGTAAAACTGCAGGGGTTGAGTTTTTTTGGCGCCATTTTCAGCAGACCTGCTTGCGCTAGTGGTAGAAAGAGACGACTATACAAGCTATTAACTGCCAGCCATAGTAGTTATCATTGCTCTGTGTGTGATTTTGCGAATATAATCAAGGCGAAATAAATGAACCGAACTAAAACAGAATTAAAAGAGCAGAAAGAAAAATATAAAACAAAACTAAAATGCAGATTTAAGACGCGAGGGACGCCAGCAATTGACAAAAGAAGAAATTCGCAGGCATAAATTGATTGTTTCGCAAGAAATATTAGAAGCCGCAGTAGAATAAATATATTTTAAAGCAGAAATCGAACTTAATAGGAATGAAAGTCTGACTGGCGCAGTATCAACAATGATTTTTGTTTATTTATGATATAAATGGGGGCTTCAATTGCATGGAACTACGATGGCTCAACAACAAAGACCAGACTTGGAATAAATAGTTTTGTTTTGAAATATTAAATCAATCGATTGATTAAATTAATCAGTACCATGAGATTGCTTATATTAAATAAATCAAATCAACAATTAAGTAATCGACTATGTAAATATAAATATATTTGATCATTCAGATATACGCTTAAGTGGAAAGTTCCAGCAAGCAAACACTGAAACAGTGTTGGTAAATTTTATAAGAGGAGAGGCAAAGTGACACAGTTCAGCCAAAAGTAACAGTCACCTGTCACTGCTTTAGTCACAGTCACTTGATTCAGACCATATGTGTGAGGTCGATCAGCAAATTTATTGCAAAACGTTTTACTCTACAATACACACACACACATGCATGTCTATCCAATTTGTGTTTTTGTAGAAATGAAAACTATTTGGGAGAAAACAAGAGACCCAAGGCAGAAGCAGAACATGAATGTGGCGGAAGGGAGGAGGAAAAATTTGCCGATATTTTTAGAAATGTTTATATGGATTTTTATTGATATGTAATTTCTGAAAATTTTTATTCATTTTTGCATATTTTTTTTTCTCCCTTGAATATTATGCGACATGTGATTTCCCAATGTCATAAAACATGGGTAGAAAGAGACAGACGAAGGAGGGTGACGCCAATACCATATAAAACCACAATAGATAAGGGACAACGTGTATGTGTGGTGCAAGTGCAGAGGAATATCTAGTGGTTTTCAGATAACTCTTGTGGTCAAAATAAAAAATCAAATTCAAAGAGGCAAATGCGTTGCGTTTAAAGTTTTAATTTTAATGGATTAGTAAAGCTACATATAAAGAAATCGCATTACAAACGTTTAGGATGAAAGAAAAGTATAAAAATTAATCAAGGATCAAGATATTCTACAGCCACTTAATGAATCTAAAGAAAAATATTAGTTTTGTATATTTTAAGAACCAAATTATTCCATTTGAAAGATCAAACCAGGCTTGACCTTGTGTAGATTGTGCTGGGAGAAGAGTCTACAAGGCTAGATAAAAAGTTAATTAGCTACAAAACATAGATAAACAGATTGTATTTTGGGTTTTTTATCATCAGTTGCGGGTTTTTCGAAGCGCTTTTGCTTACCATCTTTCCATTTGCATGTCTAACTAAGTCTTATACACTATATTTCCTCCAGCATATTAGCTTTATGGATATTTAAATACTTTTTCAAAAATCATATTCAATTTCTCTTGGTTTGGTTAGTTTTTGGTTAATAAATTTAATGATTCAGTGTTTAATTTTTAAAAATATTTACATATAAACATATATAAACAAAATAGGGGTTAAAATAATGGGAAATTGTTTTTAGTAACAAGTGGGAAAAGGAAAAACTTAAAGCCGAATGAAACCGTCAAGCGTAAACTATGAACAGATTAGACAGCCACAAAAAACATCGATTAAACTTAAACGATAAATACCAAGTGGTATGAGTGATACTATGGATGTGTGCCAGGGAGTTTATTAATCTTGCAAGTAAAGTGGATCAAAATAACATTCAAACCCTTGCAGATCGTGTCGGTCATAGAGCTAAGAACACCCTCTAGACATGCTTGAGAGTTTGCGATATATTTTACCCGTATTTTCAGCGAATGCACATGTGTAAACGTTCACTGGACTTTAAATTAAATTGACTTGATCGTGAGATTCATTGCATTGACATCACTGCAAGGGTGTTAACAGTTCGACGGAGCCGAAGCTTTTGGTTGCTATCAACATGCATTTAGAATGACATCACATCAGACTCACCTTTCGCTTCTTCAGACGTTTGCCAACATTCTGATCATCTTGGGTTTTACCCTTGGCTGCACTGCCCACTGCACCGCCCTTAGACGTTGCTAAGGATTTGCCCAGTTGCAGTGCTGGCAGCTTAAAGTTGCCGCTGCCATGAGAAGCAGAAAACTTGAATGGTCTTGACTTGGTGTGGGCCACCGGAGAAGTGCGAGGCGCTTTAGTAGAGACATCGGCAGCCGCCTTAGTAGACACATCAGCAGACGCATCAACAGACGCAACCACAGTGGATGTATCAGCAGCAGCGGACACATCAGCCGATGCAACACTGGTTGTAGCAGTTGCCGTTGAACTTGAATTGCAACTGACATCAGTGTTGCTATGGCGTTTCCCATCACTGGTCAGCGAATGATTAGTGTTGGTTATACTAGTGCTGGTGTTGGTAGTGGCGGCGGCAGCTCCGTTAGAATCTGCTGACGATTCGGCCGGCGTTAATGCCACATCGGCCGCCTTTGATTCCAGTGAATTTTGACTTGCGTCCGACTTGTCTGACTTGTGATTCTCCTGACATTGGGCAGCAGCAGCCGCATGCGACATACTGGTCTTGAGCTGCTCCTGGGAGTAGGGCGTTGGTGTTGTCTTGGTTGCTGTGGTTGTGGTTGTGCTTTCACTCATCGTTCCCGATGCAATCGACACTATGGGCGTATCTGGTATGATGGATGGAATTTTTGCGGCTCCAACGACGGCTGCTGCTGCTGCTGCCGCTACTGCAGCTACTGCCACAACAGTGGCTGTTGCTGTTGACGTTGACGTTCCTGTGCGTTGTGATGCTGAAGGTTGCGGCTGCCCCGCAGTGGCAAGGCCAATGGTGCTGGTGACTGTGCCAGGGCCAAGCTTACCTTCTGCTTCTGCGTTTTGGCTGCTGCTGCTGCTGCTGCTACTGCTGACGACATTGGGCAGTGTTGGCGGCGGCGCATCAATTTGCTGTTCATTGTTCATTGTTTTGGTATCAAAATAGCCAAACAACAAATGCCATTTAAAATATTCAATTCAGATCTGGCAACCTGCAAATGAACAAAGATGCCAATTAGTCACTCAACACTGGAGCTGCACGTGAACCAACACTTACCAGAGTCGTTAGTTAGATTTCAGATGGATAAAACAGTTGAGGATGTGGGCCTGTGGGGTAGCTGCCTCTGCCAGCCTGCTGCCTGGTGCTCGCCCGCCAGCTGCCACGGGACAAACCGCAGCACTTAGCTGCTCTTTTTATTATTGTTTCTGTTGTTTTTATGCTGCGTTTACTGTTTGTTATTACAGTTGGCCAAGTTTAAAATGAACTTATCACACACGCACGCAAGCATACATACATATGTATTGAATTACATACATATGTTGCTGTAGCTGGTGGCTATAGCTGTTGCCAAGGCAACTGAAAAATCTTTGCAATTATTTGTCTATTGCGTATTTGGCTTTTAAAACGGTGAATGAATAATTGTGAACGTTAAGAGATGTTTTGGATTTGCGATTTGCTGTTTTTCCGCTTTTTTTTTTTTTTTGCTTTTTTCTGTTTCTGTTTTGGC
>JAWNPV010001105.1:0-11983 GCA_035078785.1 Collessia kirishimana
TGCTTATGCCCTTTGGGCTGTGAATGGTATAAATTTATTAATCAACACACATATGAATGCATAAATACAATTATGTACGTCTGTGTGTCGACCGAACAATGTTTACTCGGTTGCATTCCATTTGCCCCGCAATTGAATTAAAAGTTTTTGCCTTGCAATTGTAAACATTTCATTTCCCAGGCTCAGTATTTACTAAAGCTGAATGCAGAAAAACCTCTAATCGTCCTGCATGAGCATGTGTATCCTTTAGACCGAACCAGGCTTCTTCCTGGCAGCAGCAGCAGCAGCAATAGCAGCAGCAGCAACAACAACTAAATCTTGGCTGGTGAAAGTTTCTTCTGGAAATTTGTTATAAAAATTTTAAAAGACCTTTTGCCCCACAGTGTAGCTTCCAACCTTTTCAAAAACTTCAGCTTTACCACTTCCCCCATTTGCCTCTGCTCCCGCTGAGCTCAGCAAGTTTAACGAGAGAATCCTTCAAGCATAGCTAATGCGGCAAATTACGTATACGACGTGTGTGGCTGGGTGGCTGTGGGTGCTTGTGGCTGCTTGTGGTTGCCTGCTGACCACATTTGTGCTTTTAGTGATGCTGAGTGGGTGCTGAGTGGGTGCTGGAAGGGTGTCTAATTGATATGTGAACTGCAACCCGCTCGCATTAGTGAATAATAATCGTCACAGTCTAATAAACAGGCGAGATGTCAGCTGTCAGAATATTCAATTAATTGCCATTTACATATGGAATTGTGAATCCATATTCAGCTGCCTGAATCGTAATTATTAAAACACATTTCGCTTAACATTCATCTCCACCGCTGCCCACCACCACCACATTCTTTCCTTTCCACATCAATCATCGTAGACTTTAAAGGAGCAAAATGAACGAGACGTTCGGCAGTTGGCTCTGGGCTGACTGAGATTTGGATTTATCCCCAGCCAACGTCTTGCTGGCATTGGCAGCCAGCAAACACACTTTAGTCCTTGCCATGATGTTCTTATCTTAAGAGCTGAAAAAAAAAATGTAAGAAAAAGTCAAAGAGAAGGGAAAGAGCAAGGGAAATGCAATAAAGTGTGCTTTACAGTGTAAATGCAAACAGAGTCGGAAGGCCCAGACAATGGCGTTTATGATGAGCCTGCTTGCCAGCCAAGACCCAGAGCCAAAGTCAAGTAAAAGATGCCGCCAACGAGGCGCCAACGCATCGACTTCTAAACGTTCCTCGACGGCTTCAATAAATCTGCCTTCAGCTCTGTCTGTCTGTTTGTCTGTGTGTGAGACGCCTTTGGGCTTCTATGAGCTGCCTCCTAATATTTTTATTCAATTATTGGCCGTGTGTGTAAGCAAAGGATACTTTAGACTCGACCAAACCATGTGTGTCATCATCATCTTTATCATCCACAGTCAGCTGCAACTGAAGACAACTGGCCTACAGCTTGAGCCGATGATGTCATCCAATGGCAGCAGCAGCAGCAGCAGCAGCAGCAGTGGCAGCAGCCGGCTAAGCTAATAAATTTTGCAGAAAATTTCCAAATTAATTGGATTTTGTAGCTGCTGGGATTCAATGAGTCAAGGGTAGACAAAGCTGCTTACAATTAGATAACAACTAGATTAATGATCTTCAAGACAATCCAGTTGCCTAGCTAGAGGGCTGGTTGGCTGAGGGGCAACAGAGATGAGTTGCTCAGCAATTGCTTCCACTCGGTTATGATTTATTTCCCTGCTTCCTTGATGGCCTTGATTTAGACATGAATCATGACGGGTCTGCACTTTTGTTGCAGCTTTCATCTTGTTTGTTCCACCAGAAAAAAAAACCAGAAAAAGAAGGAAAAAAGCATTACAAAGGCAGTTTGACAGTTTTCCTTGTGTATATAGCCCTCTTCCATCGTAGCTCCAGTCTTTGTCCCTTCGCCTGACACGTGGCAAATGACAGGAAGGAGTCCTCGTTTGTTGTTGTTGTTCCCTTGCCCATCAACTGAATCAACATCAACGGAATCACAACAGCAAATATAACAATCAAAGCAATGACCAAATTGAAATCGAAACCGACACAGCAACAGCATCACTCACCTTCCTCCTTCTTCCTCTTTTCCTCTCAAATGTGAATCCACAAAGGAGCCACCAGAGACAGTTTACAGCTTATCCTGGGGCAGGGAGGGGGGATCGTTGGCATTTGATAAACATTATTGTTCATGTCCAACAATTTTTCAACAATCGCTCGAGCGTGTCGGCCATTTGATTGATACAGAAGCCCATTCGTGTGGGCGGCCATATGGAGAGGAGGGGAAAGGGCTGGCAGCTCGGGCGTGACACTGCCAAGACCGAAGGAGCAAACGGTTAGGCGTCGTATAAATGACAAAGCAGCTGCTGCTGCTGCTGCTGCTGCAATCTTGATTGATTTTTGTTTCAGGAAAATCGTTAGATCAAGGAAACTGTGTCGCCCTAAGCGTTAAACTCATTCAAAGTTATTCACAGCAGCCTGGATAATTTAAACAAGTTTTACACGTCAGCTGGGCTGTGGTAGAACAAATTGAAAAAGTCAAAAACTCATTTAACAAAGCTTTGTGGTGTCCATTCAAGATGATGGCCAAGGAAAATCTCCTTAATGACAGCTTGCAAGGCAAAGAGTGACAACTTTGAGCCCCACTAAGTATGCTATGGAAATGTCTATTTTGTTTCATTTACATTTGTCTGCTCAGCCTGATCAGCCTACTCCGACTGCTTAAGCTCTTTGACTGTTGACAGACAGCCTGCTTGTTACTTATCCAACTAATAAGGTCATCAGTGTGAGTGGAGTCCCTGAGCCGGCTTAGTTCACCGAATACCTCGGATGATGTGTGAGGCTGTTCGTCATCAGCATCAGCATCCACATCACCATCATCATTATCATCAATATCAGCCTAATTAATAGGTCATTCATGTCCAGTTTAGCAACGACATGGATACTTGGCCCAAAGTAAATATATATTTTGCCCTTCTTGATGGATTTTGTTTGCCATCGAGAGCGGAGGCGTTCGGGTTTGATTTTCCCACTTCATTGCCCTGTCGAATTGAATTGCTGTCATCCAACTGTGTTGCCTGCTGCCTGCTCTCTCCCTCTTCATCTCCATCCCTCCAGCTTCTTAGTTGATAATATTAATGAAAATATATGCGGCGACAGCAATAAATTCCAAACTGCGGCTTCCACCCGACTGCTCTTTGGCATAATTCTTGCGCCCACCAGGGATAAAGTTAGCAAAAATCATTGAAAGTTGCTCTTAAGGCCTATAAATTATACAAGATTCTAATCTCAGTGTGTGCGCTTGTGTGTGTGTGTGTGTTATTCAACCGGTTTGGAGAAACTCTTGTGACCATAAATTTGTCTAAAAATCAACTGGAAACGGGCAGAAATGAAGCCAAATGGTTGAAAAATGATGACGGCGTCTGCTGTCTGTTGTCTGCTGTCTGTTGTCTGCTGTCTCAATGGCAACGAGGAAATCTGAGTGCGTCAATTACACATACAGACTGCAACCCATACACACACATAGACACGCATAGACAGAACTGCCGAATGCCTTTGCCTGGCCCGTTTGCAACGCCCATCAGTCGATCATAAAAAAACCATAATGAGGCGTCCATGTGTCGAGCATAAAATATATTCACAGCCCAAGGACTGAACGTAACCATGTAACAAGCAAACAAAGACAGACAGAAACAGACAGGGACTGGGAGAGAGGAAGAGGAAGAGGAACTGAGTAGCCCAGGGCGACAACGCAGGCGGAGTCAATGGCAGGCAGGCAGCTGCCTTAACCATAGTTCTCTAACCAGAGAGTGAAATTCTTAGCAAACATATAAGAGGAAAAGAAAATTCCTTGGTTGGCAATCAATTTGCCTTTGAAATCTCTGTTTTCTCCTGTCACATCGAAGTCTGTCGACTCTCAGTTGAAACTTCTCAGTTAACATATTTCCTCGGAACTATACACATCGTCTGGCAGAGCAAAATTACTTAAATAAAAAGAAAAAAAAAAATTGCGTTAGTTATTCTAGGATTTTCTCATCCTCCACCTCCCACTTTCCAGCCCCCCCTTTCCATACCGCCCCCCCTTTTTTTTTTTGTTAGAAATTCAATCGTTTGAAAACGAACAATAGCAAGTCGAACAGGATGTCGGACCAAGGTTTTACCTACTGGAATGGACAGAACGCCAGCACTCCGGTATATCCACAGGTGGGCGATGCCGTGCCGAACAGTCCCCCGGAGATGTTCAACACCAGCCCCTGGCTGGCCAATGCCAATCTGCCGGTGCCCAATGTGTCGCGCTCCATGCAGTTTCCGCGCCTCGCGATGCCCATAATGCCGCACGTGACGCCCTCGATGCCGTCGATTGGTAACTTTGGCACCGCTCCGGTGGAGAATGAGAACGGTATATTCGGCCAGAGCGAGCCCATCATTGACAACGGCGAGGCCTTTTGCTCTTACAACGGCATGGATATGACGGCCGGCATAAGGATGCCCGCCATGGGTGCCGCTAGCTTTGGCGGGCAGTCGGCCCAAGGACAGGCCCATGGGCAGGCGCACAGCAAGGGACCCGAACCGGCATCGGCCGCCAATCCAGGATCGTTTACGGGAATGAATCAGTTTTGGTGAAGCCACACGCCCCAGTTAATCACACACACACACACTCACTCACAGATACAGACACAGACGAGCGTTACGGTGGCTTTATCAATAGTTTTTTTTTTTCTTTCTTTCCTCGAGGATTGCTGATTAACAAATTCACGAATAGAGTTTAAAGGTCAATGTGGAAAATATATATATGGAGAACGTAAAACCGTATTCGAAAGTCTCTTTAATTGACAGCCAACTACAACGAGTGACAACTTCCTCTCCAGTCTGACAGGAAACTCCAAGGAGCTACAGCACAATGCTTTCTTCATTTCTACTCACGCTCTGTGCTCCCTAGACGGTCGTCCACCAGCCCAGCCCTCTTCCCCTATGCCATAGCAGAGAGTCTCCATCTATATATGCATGAAATTTAATTTGATTTTTCCAGCGCTGAGCTGACTGCGCTGACTTCACTCCCTGCGGCTCGTAAAGTATAATATTTCAGTGCATACTTTGGGGATGTTTGCCAAGTGCTTAAACCCTGCTTCCCGTTGTCCTCCTGGTTACCTGGTTACCTTCATTTACTATGCCATTTCGCTTGCACTTTATGGATTAGCTGATGCTCCACCTGCCATTGCCATTGCCATTGCCATTGCCATAGCCGTTGCCATTTCCCCTCAGCACAATGTCTGCTTTTTGGCATAAATTTCCGAAATGTGCATAAAGGAAAATTGCATTTGTGATTTAAAAGAGGCGCCCACCACTCTGGCAATCGGGTGAAAGGCCGAGGCAACGACATGTTTCATTTAGCCAAACAAACAAGACCGATTCGGTCCTCTTGGAAAGGCTGGAGCGTGACAATCGTCATGGATATGTTGCAGCATCCAACTGTAGATTGGATTTTATGGCCCAAGGCCAATTTGTGGCAGCTGGCAGGTGGCTAGTTGGCAACAAAGCCTGGGCCTGGGCCTGGGCCTCAGCTAAAACCAGAGTCGAAATCCCAAAGCAAATTGTTGTGCCAACACCAGCAGCAGAATTTATATGATGCGACCAAGTCGCTGTCACCAATAATCCCAGGAATGCAATACAAAATGCAGCTTGGCAATTCCATTCACCATCCACCAGGCCAAATGGGGGGGAGGGGAGAGCTAAACCAGAACAAATCCCAGGCACACAGAACTGTAAAGAATAGAAAATGAGGAAATGAGGAAATCAGCAAATGGCCAAAGCGCAAGGCCAGCGGCGAGTCACGCGATTTTGGCTAGAAACTCAATATCATTGACCAGAGCAAGAGTGACGCTGGAAAGGTCATTGGATTTCCACTCGACAGCCCAACAAGTGCACTAAGGACAAATGGAACTTCAAACGCTGAAAACGTAAACGAATTCAGTAGCCTTTGGAGATGCATTCAGTGAGCTGCCTACGAGGGTTCCTAACTCTTTAAAAAAAAACTTAAAATAAACAAATCTGACGACGGACAAAGGGCACCTTGATGATTCATAGGCTGGTTAACCGTCGAAGGACTTGTGAACAAGCCACCTGCTGTGCCAACTTATGACCTCCCCTGATGTAACCAGTTGTAGCTGCTCAACAGCTAGATAAAATGCCTTTGCTAAATGGCCAAGCATTTGTCAGGCTTAAGGTTGCCTCTCTCGTGTCGCCTGTCAGATGTTGTTGGCCAGGTGTTGTTCAGCTGCATGTCTCCATCATCATCATCATCAGCATTGTCAACATGGAAGCCTCCGCTTGGTTTGCATAAATTTTTTATTCTCCAGCCAAAGCCATTCAGGTGGCTCTTAATGCTCGGTTTGTGGCTTTGTTTTTGGCTTTCCTTTGGCCAAAGTCATTACAGAGCCTTTGCTGGCGGCCTGGTTGTTTGCCTGTTTGCGGTTATTTTTAGGAGGCCAACACGACTCCCCATAATGACTCAAGTAAACACAGCAACAGCAACAGCCACAGCAGCAGCGAGGCAGCCATCAGCATTGATTGAATTTCTGCCCACACAAAATGGAGCTGCAATAAATCAGTTCCGGCGCCGCATAGAGCTGGCAACCGTGGCGTATGAGCAATGTTGACACTTTTCCTCGTTCTGCAAAACTGCAATTAGCCTGGGGCGGTCTGTTTGGGGGGGGAGAGGGCGCCAATGCTGCCATTGGCAGTGTAACAATGCAATCCTTCAACGACTGTTGTCCTTAGATTGTTGGCGCCTCAACACACAGTGGGCTGCACAGCTGTCTACAGCCGTAGCAACTGGAAACTTCCAATTTTCTCTGTTGGTGGGATGGGGGCAAAAAATCTCATCTAAATGTATTAAATTTGACAAGTCAGTCAGGCGAAAGCGACTGCCTATTACGGTCCAATCACATATCAAGATGACATTTCAGGTTGACAAGATTCTTTGGCAAAAACTGTATCTCGACTCGGCCAACCACTGTCTCTGTGTCTGTCTGTCTTTGTGTATAGACTGATCTGTCCAAAAAAAAAAAGAAAAAAACGTAAATAAACACTCACCCACATCTAAAGGGCCTTGGGTTCAACACACACACACACACGTGTATCCATTCCATTTCATTTGATTTCATCCCGAGTCCCTCGCTGACATCAGCTTGGCTTTTAGTGCCCACAAATCAGCGGCAGCTTCGACTACACATATATATATATAGAAAAATATGTCTGTATCTTTTCACATGTATATGTGTGCGTGTGCGTGTGTGTGTGTGTGCGCTTTATGTTCTATGCAAACAATTTGAGTATCAACTGAGGCCACAAGGGCAGCCAAGTCGGGCCAACTGCGTCACAATTTCAACACCATTATTTGCCTAGTTTTTCTGCTCCGAGTTCCCCGGCTTTTCCTTCTCTCTCTCTATGTGTGTGTGTGCTGTGTTGAGTGGTAAAAAGAAAGGACCAACGGACGGGACCGATGGACGAGGGCGTGGCATCCGAAATTTCCCAGGCATCCATTATTCGCATTATTCATTTATGCATTACTGAATGGGCCTGTCAATAAAAATGTTGCCGCTCATTAATTTTTATTGCATGACATTTGCCATAAACAGATGGGCCAGCCCGGGGGTGGCGGGTGGAGAGGCTGAAGGATATCAGTTGGATGATATATAGCTGATAGCTGATAGCGCTTGCAGGCGTCATTCAAAGAAATGTTTAATGCGCGTTCCCGTTGCCATGTGGTAGGCAAAGGTGTCCACATCAATAAATTTCTTTATTGATGTTGCAACTAATTAACAGTCCACACACAAGACACAGACAGACAGACAGACAGCCAGAAAGCAGCTCAGAAAGGGCTAAAAAGGGACTGCAATGTCTGCTGGAGCAACTGGAGCAGCTGGGGGCCACAGACAACACGCCGCACACACACACACTTATAGACCTTCGCCATAAACGTCGTGTCATTAAAAATTAATTAAAACATGAAATTACACACTCATACAACCACCCACCCACTCACTTACCAACCCACCCACAAAATAAAACAGTTCATACCGACAGCGAACTGCATTCATTAAATGTTGTCACTTTCATACCCTACCAGGGGACGTGAGTCGCACATTTCGCCAATTCACTTTGACTTTCGTGATCAACTTTTTGCTTGGCAAGGAGAAGAACGATTTTTCAATTAACTCAGCATCATCAAGGGGAAGATTTAGCAACTTTTTGTCCTGCAATTTAATTTATTTCATTTCAATTGCAATGTTTTTCCCCTTCAAACGGGTTGCATTGCCTTGGCCAATGGTTAGGTAGCCTGAGCTACTTTTCTACACTGTTATTGAGGGAAATTTCCGCTTCGATTTTAATCTACAATAAATCAATTTGCATTATACACTCCAAGACATTCATGAACTCTTCATATTTCATTTTAATCTCTTGAAAAATATCTGTGAGGTGAAATAGTTTGTCGATTGCAAAGATTCTTCACCAAAAAAAGCATAAATAAAAACACAAAAACCTTGAAGAGAAAGTTTTTCCCTTTGACAGGCAGAAGAAAAACTAAACGCAAATGTCTCCCGGTATCTGGAAAAAACTTGTAACTTTTGAGTTGATGACATGTAAAAAGTAAATTTGCTGATGCGTAGCCAACTCTGGCCGAAGCTGACAAGCCGTGAACACAGAAGCTATGCGGTTAATGGGCTTACAAAATGGCTAAGAGATGCGGGGAAACTGTGACGTAAACTAGTTGATAGATAGTTAGGGGAAGAAGGATGCCTGGATGGCTTTGGGTGGCCTTCCCAGCCAGTAAGGGTATCAGAGCAGCGATCATTTGACTGCTGCTGGCTGCTGCTGGCTGCTGCTGCCTGCTTGGCGCTTATTTAACGGCCAAGTTAAGGCAAATCAAATGACAGCTTAAAGCCCGGGCCATAAATCAATTGAGCAGCAGACAACATTAAAGGAAAACACAGCGCAGAAAACAAGGGAAAAAAGGACTTTTCCCCCACCCCAATGAATAAGACTTTTCGTTAAAATATTTTAGTTAAACGTTAACTGCCTGGCGGGGTACTTTGGCAAGTTCTAGGCCCACACGGCCATCTGCACTCGGTGCTTTATAGTTATCTGTGAGGCGGCTTCATTAATACAAGCCAAAGGCATAAAGCATCCACAGATTGAGTTGAAATATGGCCAACAGACTGGCCAAGCAGCCATAAGTTAGCTGCGAATGCGAATGCGGATGCGGTTATGAGCGGCAAAGTTAGCCGGCCAGGGAACCGGGCAGGGAGCACGTGAAAGCGCGAAACACCAAATGCAGAGTCGTGCAGTTTAACATTTGGTCACGTCCTGGCAGGATTTCTCCTGCGGCGCTTGTTCACAGAGATATTTCATTTTTATGGACCCGATGCCACAGCACTTAATTGAAATATTGATTTTCTCTGGAGAGGAGAGAAGCGCGGTCACAGGAACATATGGGCAGGAAGAGACACAAAGAGCAGCGAAGTGGGCAAAGGGAATTTCGTTGAGAAAACAATCTGGCAACGTTTAAATAGCTGGAGGTGTTAGAACAGCCTCAAGGCTGGCAGCTGCAGTAACATGAGAGCAATCGAAGGTTGTCTGAAGGCTGAGCTACTGCTTCCCTATTAATCAAGCTGTCAATTAAAGGTTGTGGGCGCCCGAGCACGGCACGCACAAGCAGAAACAGGTGGAAACACTCGTCAACACATGGAAAACAGATTAATAAGCACATCAAGAGCGGAAGAGCAGGAGAGTGGTGAAGTGATGGAGTGGGAAGACCTCAAGGCAGAGACAAATCCAATTGCAGGACATACAAACATCATTATGCCAAGCAGGACGTTCAGGCCGAGCGCTGCTTAACGAAATATGCAAATTGCCTAAAAGTATGCAAGAGACAATGCCAGGGTAGGCAAACAGCATTTCGCAATTAGTGCAACTGTCAACAAGACATTTACCCAGCCAGGCCAGCCAGGCCAGCCAGGGCAGCCAGGGGACACGGCTGGAGCGAGTGGAACGGTGGCAGCAGCAGGCGGTCCAGTGTCAGTGTCAGTGGCAGTGGCAGAAATAGAAATAGAAACAGAAACAGAAACGCAGGCTGCCAACGAAAATGAAAACGAAAACAAAACCATAGAGCCGACTGCAAGGCCATGATGTCCTGTCGTCGTCGCCTTTTTGAAACCATCCAGGCGGTGGCAGTGGCAGTGGCTGTGGCAATAGCAACCAACCAGCCAGCTAACCAACCAACAAAGCTACCAACTAACCAACTCTCTGTCTCCCTGCCTCTGTCCCCCTGCCGTTCGTCCGTCAGATGGCTGTCTGTTCATGTGTCATGTGGCCAGGGCCTAAGTGCCTTTAGAACTAACATTGCCCCATCGTGGCTGTCTCCGTTCTCTGTGCCTGTGTCCCTGTGTCTATGTGTCTCTGTGTCTCGGCGAGATGAGGGCCTCGTCCGTCTGGGCTGCTTAGCCCGAAATGGACGCTTTAAACCGCAACCGATCACCGCCGCTCTTCACTCTACAAATTTCATTTGAATTTGCCAGCAAAAGGGAAATAAATTAGAGTCCTTTGGAGCCGGTTAGTCAATGGTATTGCTTAGCACGTGCTTTGATTAGTCACCAAAAATTTATGAGCCATGAAAAATATTCCCATGAATGTCAACAGCCGGACTTTTTGTTGCCTTCCCCCCGCTTTTCCGTTTCCTGTTTCTTTCCTATTTATGATGTCAAGTTATGATTAATAAAGCTTCGAATAGACTCAGCCTGCCAAGCGGGATCTCCTCGTAGAGTTTATGACTGGAACTGGCCATGAAAGGAGCCGCCAGGCTTAGTTAAAGACCAGAATAAAAGGAAATTCATCAGCCTCAGGGTAGCTGCGTGAGCTATAAGAATAAATGCAAGACAAGCTGCTCGGTCCAAGCGGCGTATGAGTAATCAAGTTTACCTTTCCCTGTGCCTTTCTTCTTGGCATTTTATCCTTTCAACTGCAGTCCTATAGACTCGTACGGCCTTAACCTCATTCATGGAAATGTTGTGCAGAAAAAATACGAAAAAAACACAGAAGAAAATACTGAAAAGCATTCACCTAGTCAACTGTTTTCATATGCGTTTCCCTTATCTTTCTATCTTTGCAGGTAAGCAACGTCGTACTTTTTCCAAAATTGTCTTCGCTACTCTCCTCCGGCCCCTGCTGCTCCTGCTCCTGCTCCTGCTCCTGCTGCTTCACATCATCCGTTACAATTTCACGCTCTGTGAACCGGAGGCCTCTCCAGCCTCTCCAACTGCTCCATAAAGGCAGAAACAACATTTTGTGCAGTAAGCACGAAGGCGTAAGCGAAATGGGAGGCAAAATAGCCAACTGCAAAGTGGGGTAACAATCAGGGAAGTAGATGGAGAGAGAAAGAGAGGAGGGGGAGGATAACGAGCAAAGGAGCAGGGGAGGGCAACAAACCAAGACAGCCAAGCAGCTGATGAAAGCAACAGCAAACTCTAATTGAATTTCATAGACCTGTGTGTGAGTGTGTGTGTGTGTGCATAGAGGTATGTATGTGGTATCCTTATATGTGTATGTGTATGTGTATGTGTGTGTGTGTGAGTGGCTAAAAACTTTAGCATTTCAATTTGCATTTGTGTGTCAAAGTAAAGTTTTTTCCATCGCTTTTAAATGGCTTCTTCAATACAACGAGGCTAGATAATTTTCCGTATAATGCAGGCGGAATCAGATTAAAACTTTTCCTCTCACTAACGAATCTGTGATTTACGCACACACACACACACACAACCCTCTCTCCATGCCCCAAACACTGAGCTGCTTAAAAATTTCCTTTAAACATTTTTTGTCGTCCCTCTGCCAACCAAGAAAATTGCTTTGCAGTGGATGCAGCTGCACATTCACTTAATGCCAATCTATGGCATGTGGCTGTGTGCGTGTGTGTGTGTGTGTGTGTTGCTACATTG
>JAWNPV010001108.1:0-11965 GCA_035078785.1 Collessia kirishimana
AAAACCACATGAACAACCCAGCCAGCTTGAAAGCGGGCAACACACCTACACACAGGGCTGGTTGACGCACAAAGAAAGAATTTCAATAAGTCTAAGACCCCCCCCCCCCCCCTACCACCCATAGATGAGAATATTTCATTTGCCAAGAACATTTTGGAGCTTAAGGTAGCCCAACATCGACACACCGAACCACTCACTTCCCATATCGTCAGGCGAATCTTTTATGCCGCTTTTCCGTTGATTTCAATCCACTCAAAAGAAGAAAAAAAAGAAAAAAACACTTGGAGAAATACACCGGAAGTGGAGCATAAAAGCCCAAAAGGCACAAAAAGGAAAGGAACAAGACGAATTCATTCATTCATAAATTCATGTGGGTGACGCTACCTAACGGTGAAATCTTCTTAACGTTGCTGCTGCTGCTGTTGTTGGTAGGCAGCAAAAACCTTTTAGGCCACCTTTTTTCACAGAAAAGTGCCATAAAGGCAGTAAGCCGAGCTCATTAAATCTTAGCATTTGGTAATCGGGCATTAAATGGCAGCCTCATGTGTGCAAACAGCCTGTCTGTGTGTCTCCGTCTCTGTGTGTTCCTTAGACTCCTAGAAGGCAAAAACTTTATATCATTCTGCGTAGCTTTTAGTTAAAAACATCTTTCAACTGCTGCCTTGACAGCCAAGAGGCTTCGCTTACTGTCTGTCTCTGGTTGTCAAACACTTTTCACTTGAGCTAACGGGAAAATACTGAAAAGCAGTGACTTAGTCGGGACTTTAACTGTAAAATCTGTAAAATCTCGATTAAAACCGCTGCGGTAGGCAAATAGATTCATCAAGTTGTCAGCTGTCGATCAGAAAATGTGTTATATAAGAACCGTTTGCCTGGCATGATAATGATTAACCAACACTATTTGCTCATTAAATGCAGCAGCTGCCTTTTCAGTGCTGCCAACCTTATTGACATTTTTGAGTTGATGGCTCCAGTGTGTCGCCAAGCCAAATGCCATGCAGCAATGTCATAAAGGCGGCCAGAAAGTTGATGAAACTTGATTTGAATTGAATTGAACAGCGAAACTTTCCCACACTTAAGCAGTAGCTCTGTGTGTGTATGTGTGTCTGTAAGTAATTGCAGCTGGTCTAAGCCCAGGCAGACGGGCGCACAACTTCAGAAACAACTTCAAACAGGCATTGCACAATGTTTTTTCTCTTCTTTTTGCCACTTTTTTTTTTTTCTTTTTCTTTTTTGTTGCCTTCTTTCCGTGCCACCGAAAGTAGGCGAAGCCGAAGCCAAGGCAATTTGAATGCCTCGTGTCCCTAGGCTGCCCAACCTCTCTCCCTCCCTGGGTTTCTATCCTTTGTCCCTCTTCGCCAACATACCTATATAGCCATAGAGCTAAGCTTTCGCCCTGCCCTGCCCTGCCCTGAACTGCCCTGGCCTGCCCTGCACTGCCTCGTCATCGTGTTACCGTTGTCCTCGACAGCGTCGTACGGCATTCGGCTTCGTTTTTGCGCACAGCACGAAAGGCAATAGGGCAGTGGCGTAGACTTGCAAAGGGGCTGGTGGTGGGCTAGAGGCGACCCCTTTGGAGTTGACTTTGGCAGCAGGCAGCAGGCAATAGGGCCAGGCGCCAGCTTGAGTTGCCTGACTAACCAAAGCAATCTAACCCCGTTAACCCACACTGGCATCACACGCATCAACACGATCATCGTTTTGCCTGTCATGTATGTTGATGTTGCCACTACTGCTGGTGCTGCTGCTGTCGCTGCTGCTGCTGCTGTCGGTTTTCGAGTTGAGTTAAGCTGAATTGTGTTGAGTTGAGATTTCGTGGCAGCGCAGACGTCGCCTTTACTTAACACACAGACACACACACAGACACATATGCGCGGGTCGAACAGAACATGCCAGATACACAGATACACATAACCTAAACAGCGGCAGCTATAGGAGCAGCAGCAGCAGTAGCAGTGGCAGCAGTGGCAGTGGCAGCAGCAGCAGCAGGACAAGCAGCAGTCGAATGCCGCAACAACAACAACAAACCAACGAAAAATCGAAAGTCCAATTTTTGTTGTACCCACCATACACGCACGCACACTCACCAACACACACACGCCTTCTCCCTCTCAGGCTTAGCCAAGCCACACACACACACAGTCCTGTGTCCCTGTGTCCGTCTCTGCTGCCTCTGTGTGAGTAAAATATTATAAACAATTTACAAATTGCATCACATGCGCTAGCCATCCCCCTCTCCCCCCTGGGCCAACCTAATGCTGGCTGACTTATGCCTGCCTGGGCCCCCTAGGCGTATACGCAACCCGCCTCCCGCCTCCTGCCTTGAGTATACGAAGCAGGCAGACTAATTTGTGTCCCATTTTCCTGCTGCCTTTCAATATCCATTTGGGTTTTTCGTATTTTTCTTCTTGATTTTGTTGTTTTACTTTTTCTTTTTTTCTTTTTTTTTTGTAACTTTCACACACACACACACACACGTACTGTGGGGTGGGGGGGAAATGAAGTTTTTTTTTTTCAACACTGTATTTTGACGTTTTTTTTTGGTTTGTTTGTTGTTTTGGGGGGACTTTCAACACTTGAAAAAAAATTGTCGCACTTGGAAAAAAATAGACGAAAACTTATGTAAAAGCATTTTGCTGTGTTTCGATTCGTTTCTTTCCTTTCATTTCATTTTTTTTTTTTTGTTGCTTGGTTGGTTGGTTGGTTGCTTGGTTGGTTGGTTGCCTGCGCACTGCTTGCAGGACAACTAAATACCCATACATATACATAAGTATATATATGTGTGTGTGTGAGTGTCTTAATAAATTTCTTAGAATTTTTCAAACATTTTTTTTCTCTCTGTTTTTTTTTTTTTAATTCTTTTGCTGACTTAACTGCCTGCAACGAACTCTGTTGTGTGTGTGAGTGTGTGTGCTGCTGCTGCCATTGCTGCCTCTGACTCAGTCTTAGGCTCGAGACAACAACAGCAAAACAACCATAAAAAAAAAGCGAAAAAAAATTTATTCATTACTAGCAACTAGAGATTCTGTGTGTGAATTTTTTGTGCTTTTTTGTTGGCTCTTTGGCTCTTTGGCTCTGGCTGTGGTGCTTTGGCTTATTCGTTACCCGTAATCCGTTCGTCTCCGTGGTTCACTGAAACTGTCAGCTGCCGCAGCGCTTGTGCGTCCGCAGAGTCTGACTTTCGTTCAGTTGGCCACTCGGCTGGGCGTTCGTGTCGTGGCCGTTCGGCCTCGCGTTCGTGTTCGGCTTCGGCTTCGGTCCGGTTTGTGCCAGTTTTTTTTCCTTCGGTTTTTTTTTTGGTCGTTTTTTGCTTTTTATTTTCTCTGTGGTAGGCGGCAGCGGCAGCAGCGGCTGTTGAGAGCGTACGGTACAGTGTACACGCCACTCGGTCATTGGGACAGGCCCAGCAGGCGGTGGGCAGGCAAGGCGGCTGCCGAAAAGGACAACGAGGACAAAAACGAAGCAGGCAAAGCACAGATCTAGCACGAAGCCAGCTAGCCAGCTAGCCAACCAGTCAAAGCAAGCAAAAGTGTTGCCTGCGTCAAGGGGCAAAGGCAATTGACTTTGCAAAGACAGCATTCGGCTTTGGCTTTGGCTTTGTCTCAAGTGCATTTGCACGGGCCACCATCATAGGCATTAGCTAGCCAACTAAGCCAGCTTGTAGCCCTAACAACTGACCACACAGCCTTCCAGGGGGGACTTCCAGGTTCCAGTAATGAACTGGCTGCCTCCATAACATCATGGAACCGTCTAAATTGCTCGCCATAAACAATTAACCATAAACTGGGCCTTCATAGTCCATAGATATTCTTCCCATCCCATTCCATTTACATCAGAAATCCTCACTATCAAGGAGACCCGCTTAGCCTGACAGATCTTCCCTTCATCCTTCCTGGTCATCCACCTGGCCAATTTCCTAAACTTGCGAGCAACTCAGCCTGGCAAAATGCCCAATTGACTATGAGAAGCGTTAACGTGTGACTTTTAACCGTTATGTTAATCCTTAACCTCTGTCTGAGGCGACCAGTTTCCTCTTGATTGACTCGACCAATGAATGTGTCATCGACAAGCTGGCAACCTGCTTCAAGTCTCCTCCTTGGTTATCATGATGAAATTCCTTGAATTACATTTCCAACTCTCTAATCGGTTGGGGGTTCCCCTGGCAACGTCTGGGGAAAGGCAACGTCTTTGTGTAAAATGTTTTTTCTCTTCTTTTTGTCAAGAAAGAAAAGACAAATTTTATTCTTTGAGGTGCTGAGAGGGGCGGCAGTTGAATTCCAGGAAGTGTGCAGATTTAATAGATTAAGTTGGTAGGGTAAAACGTTGTTCTTTTTGAATTTATGACAACATTGTGGTGGCAGGAGCTAAGCATAGCTGGTCCTAGGTGGTCTTAGCTGCTTATAGGTGGTCCTAGCTGGTCCTAGGTGGTCTTAGCTGCTTATAGGTGGTCCTAGCTGGTCCTAGTTGGTCTTAGCTGGTCCTAGCTGGTCCTAGCTGGTCCTAGCTGGTCCTAGCTGGTCTTAGCTGGTTCTACCCGGTCCTAGCTGGTCCTAGCAGGTCCTAGCTGGTCCTAGCTGGTCCTAGCTTATCCCAGCTGATCCTAGCTTATCCCAGCTCGTCGTAGCCAAAGTGTTTTCCTTCAACAAATCCTTCAAATAGAATTTAATCTCTATGATGATGTTGATGGTTCTCCATCTCCTGATTAGAAATGTGTCCTGTGCCTGTTCGAATCAAAATGCTACCCATTAGAAGTCAATCAGAAGCGTCGACAGTTTGAAAGTAAATTACAGTGACTTTTATAAGTATTTTGCTGGCATTTATGATGATGGAAATGATGGATGCGATGGACGATTGATGATTGGATGTTGGCGGGGAAAATTCATATTTCATTATAAATATAAAAATTTGAGGAAAAATCCATAAATTAATCAATTCGGTGAGGAAAGAAATAAAAAGTTAAATGGAAAAGTCAACGTGTCGTATGAGCAATGAGTTCAGTTCAACTAGCTGTGGCTACATGGTGCAGGGAATAAATGAGTTGATGGTTGGGTGTGTGAGTGTATCTGTGTGTGTGTGTGTGTCAGTGTGTGTGTGTGTGTTGGTTTATAAGCAATAACTATGACTGGGAAAAGCAGCTGCGGATGATGTCAGCGAACGAGTCGCATGAATATATGTCTGCCTCTGTCTGTGTGTGTGTGTGTTTGTATGTATATAATGTACACTCACACACACACATATATGCGTTGGCATTTGTATGCGGACTTCTATGTATATATAATTGTATGCAATAGCAACAGCAACAACAGCAGCAGCAACAGCAACAACCACAGTGGCAACTTCAACGCTGACTACAAAGTCGCACGTACGTCCTCGCAATGTCCTCGCCGTACACACACCACACACCACACACACACACACACACACAAAGAAACAGTCCTTTTGATACGTCTTTCACGTATTTTGTACCCCCTCCGACTTGCCTTGCCTTCTCTCTCTCTGTCTCTCTTTCTCTCTGTTGCTGTTGCTGTTGCTGGCTGTCTCTGTCTCTTTGCCTGCATTTGTTGTTGTTGTTGCCATACATACATATATCGCTACTTTTGTTGTTGTTGCTATTGCTATTGCTATTGCTATTGCCTTTGCCCATTTCATTTTGCGGCCTTTGCGGTTGTTGTTGCTCCTCCTGCTGCTGCTGCTGTTGCTGCTGCTGTTGGTTACAACAAAACCAAAAGAAGGAAAGAAAGAAAAAAAAATACGAAATGGAAAAAGGCGAACATTTCATGAATGAACAATGACGACATTTTGACAGGAGAGACCCACTGCTGCCCAGGGACAGGGGGCGGGGGAGGAGGAACAGGAGAGCCAGGAACTGGCTATGTGGGCGGCCTGGCAGACAGGCGAGGCATCTCTATCTATCGTCCATCACATTGTCAAGTGCGACTAAATTTCCGCACCTTTTGTTCACCGTTACACACACCCCCACACACATCCATCTAATAAAGGGAAAAGTTTTGTGTGTGTTTTTTCCGCTGTTGGCTTTTCCAGCTGATTAACAATTTTCAGGGCAAAAGCGATTGAAAAGCACAAAAATATTTAAATGAAATTTAAAAGAAAAAAAAATTAATGAAGTCTTAAGCCTCAAGCTGCCTCTATTATCCCTCTAAAGCCTGCCGCCAAGCCCTGAACAGTCATACATTAAAGCTTAGTTGCCTGGTTTGTTTAGTAATTTAATTCATCAACTACACGGTCAACTAAATATTAAATTAGAATCAGAATAATAAAATCGTGGAATTTTTCCCTCATAAATAAAAGTTCAGAGCTGTGTTGATTTCCCTGACATTAACATAACCTCACTTGACTTGATGTCCTTTCATTTCGCTTTTACTTGACACGCAGAAGAAGGTAAAAAAGGAAAAATAAATGCCAAAATCATTGAAGGCAACAGAATTTACATAAATTTACTTTATGAGATGCGCGTGTTGTGCACCCTCTCTTACCCCCCTCCCCGTGGTGGTGGCCTATCGACGGATGCGTAGGGGAACACGATACGGCCAACAGAGCCACAACGACCAGGGGCAACCAAGTAGACCAGACCGGGCTAATTATGCCATCATTGTCGTCGCTGTAATTACGCATAACACTCACCCACACACACACACACACACACACAGACACACAGAGACTTATTGGCGCAAAAAAGCTGGCGAATAACGCATGCTGAATAGTCATTGATACACTGGCGTGTGGATAATTATGTAGGCGACTGTATATAGATTTTAATTACAGACTCTCAAGTTTATGCAAATTTCTGTCCATCCGCAATTAAATAATCATTATTCCTGGCTGCCTCCAGGCAATTAACATAAAAGTTCAGTTTATTAAAGCGATGTGATGAGCTGCAAAGAAAAACAAAACAAAAAATATAACTTTGCCATCCACAGGGCCAGCAAGGACACTGCCACTCCGGCTCCGGGCACATCCTAGCACTTTAGTCTGCCATAAAGTTTACATATTTCACGGCCGTTAAAGCGTCGCCAGTTTAAATGCTTTAAAAACTGTTATTGTTCATACGACACGTGGGACAGGCAATCGAATGAATCATCAGATTTAAAAGAAGAAAATGAACCGCAAACTAAATTAGTAATAAAAGGAAATATATCACAGGACAAAGAATTTCCTCAACCTGAGCAAACACAGCCGCAGCAGCAAGAGCAGTGGGAAAACACAAACAACTTTCAGCACCTTTCGCTGTTTCCTTAGGGCAAATCTCTAATCCTCAAACAACTAAACCTCATTACAGGCAGGGCAAGTGCCATTATATCAGAGTTTTTGAAGAAAATTTAATGAAATTTATTACATTAACAGTTTAAAGACAAGAAGAAAATGTCAACTGCCGTCTGTCGAAGCTTTAATACCTTTTACCTGATGATTAAAAAGGTTGCAATTTTTTGTATTTAATATACTTACTAAGCTAGTTAGTTAGAAGACCCTAGATAGCCCTATTAAATAGATTTTTAATTTTATTTTTTATTTATTATCTCACGAAACAGCGATTGCAAGATTTGAATTGTCAACCTTAACTGACAGCTGTGTTGCTAAGCCAGTGTTGCCATATTGCAGTGTTGTACATGGTTCAAACATCAATTGATCTAGAGTTATCGATATTGCCATTAAGCTACTCTACTGGCAATGCTTACGCCACTCCCTTTACAACACTAAAAGTTTATTTATTTGAAAATCTATAGACCTGATGTAAAATGTAAGAACCCAGCCAGGTGTTGAATATCTAAAAAAATATTATAAGCAAAAATGAAGGTAAAAAGCTCTTCCTAACATCAGTCGAACCATAGCTGTCCACAGACTTTAACACCCTCAATCATGTTGACTTAATATTCTGCAAAAGGTTATTTGCTTGTCAACGCATCGAACGTGACACTTTCGGGCCCACGAAGCAGCCAAATACTGGGGAACAAGACCCAACCGGGAAACCTAATACCCGACAACATCAAACACTGCGATGATTTATGTGAGGCAACCCCATTAGGTAGTCAACCGGTTGGACCTGACTTTACCTAAATCACTTGACACTCTAACGTGGGGTACCCAGTAGGAAACATAGTTGAGACGCCGCTCTACGCCTGTGTGCAATTCCCATTGGGATGCTGGCCGGTGTAAAATCAAAAGTCCAATGTGCCCATAAGTGTGCTGTGTAATGTTAGCCTACTTAGTAGCGCACTTAACCGACCCTCACCATACCAAACCAGGCAGCGCCTTTGGCTTTTTGCTTTTGCTTCATCATTTTTCGTTTTGTTTTACATTGGTCGTTGTCGTGGCAACCAGGCGAGCAGCGGGCAGCGACAACCACGGCCAACGTTAAAATGTGTTCCAAGCACGCGACCAAGGAGCTATGGCCAGGTGGCCCAGCCCATGGGGCTGGGGGCTAACAGGCTGCCAGGAAATAGACAGAAATCATACGAAATGCCACGCAAATGCCACGAAACGAAGGCAGAAGCTTGAGCCACGTCTCAACCAACTCTACTTGGTTTATTTCTCTTTTGTTTTTGGGGCCAAAGCAACATGTGCCAGTGCAGCTGCACCCAGTTCCACTTTCAAGCCAACCAACTGGCCTGGGTTGGCTGTATCCTATGTGGCTGACTGTAAAATCCATGTGGGCTGGAGGAAATTTGTGGCGTGGCGCACGCGATTTGCTCAACTGCTGCATGCAGTTGACTGATTTTTTGGCAGCCCGCTGTGAGCCTTAGTTGTAGGCCTTTTGGGGGCATCAAAATACACACAAACACACATACGCACACATAGGCATGGATACATGTATATAGATATTCAAATTGCCGCCAGTTCTGTTGCCTGCTTTTCGGGGTTAACTGCAAGGCGCTGCAGGCAATGGGAATGAGCATGGAATAAAGAATGAAAATGGGAATAGCAATGTCCAAAGGAATGCGAATGTGCAGTATGCGAGAAGGCACTTAAGATCCCAAACAAATTGCTAACAATATCCACACACAAGAGTTATGTTTATTAGCCTACAAGAAGTCGGTCAAGCGGTTATCGCAGTGCCGCATTAAAGCCATTTTCTGTCGCCAACAAAAACCCTTAAAAAAACATTTACAGTGCTGTTAGCTGTTGGTGTTCTAGTGCTGAACACGGTTCATCAAAGCCCCGATTGATCTAGACTTATCGATATTGCCCGACAGCTGCTTTACCACACTAGAGCTTAAGACCTCTGCTGCTGCTGGTGATACTGACTTGCCAGAGATGTGTATGTGGTATGTAGAGCGTCTGACAGGTATTTAAGCTGCGCCCTTTGTTTTCCAAATACATAGATAGCAACACATACATACAAGTCCTCCCACCGCATAAATCCTTGAAAAAGTCTTTGCTACGTTTCAGTGTAGGTGATGGAGACGATGATAGTGTTGGTGGTCGTAAGTAATTTTCAAAATGCATTCGTAGATTGTCAACCACTGGAGATGTTTTTCACACTTACACTCAGCGACACACTCACACACTTTCGATGAATCTGTAGAAAATATCAGTCAATCGACAGAGAGCAACCCTGCACAGCTGACAACAACAAAGAGACTTTTTAAGCGCTTAAGTGGCCATGTGAAAGCAAATAACAGTGAAAAGTCCTGCGTTTTATATTTCAATTTTGATTCTGCCAATGTCAAGACATTGATTGCTGCCGCCCCTACTCAAACCCAAAGCCCAAACCGGATAGACCCTCAACCCTTTGTACCCTCATGCTCAGAGGACCATTGTAGACAGAAAACCGAAAACTAACAAACAACAAATTCAATCAATGACAAAACAGCTGGAGGGCATTGAATCGAATCGTTTGATGAGATGGATGGACTCTTCCCCTCCCTCTCTCTCTCTCATTCTCTCTCTCATTCACTCAATGGCAGTCAACGTCAATTGAAATTGAAATTTTGTGGCTGCTTGGTGATTGTAAGGCGATAAGACTAATTATGCAAATTAATATGGCATCGCACGCCAGTTGCCAGTCGATTGAACTGCCCACAAGCCTTAACGCGCCCACTCACTGCAGACCTTTGCATGGCTGTTGCTGAGATGATGGAAAATTCTAAACCAAATTTATTGAAAAGCGGTTGCCTTGGACAACCGATATGGTATATTGAAGGACATTTACTTTGGGACACCCAAATGAATTGTTAAGCAGATATCATCGATTCGCAATTACCTGCTGCCTTAGGTGTTGGCTTGAATGTCAAGTGTCCCTGAAACTTTTCCTACTGCTGGTCACATACACCTTGGAAAAACAGGTTTTTACCGTTTAACGTTAATCGATCCAAGGGGGGGCTTCCGTGTCCTGTAAGAAACTACATTGAAGAGGGGGGACGACGACTATTGTTTCCATAGTTTCGGGGCAGCTTTAATGGCGTCATTAGGCGCCCCCTAATAATAACGGGCAACATTAACTGCGACAGATGACAGAGCCCAACAAGAATAACCGCGAAGAGCGAACCACCAGGTGGGCAGGGGAACAGGGCGGGCTAAAGTGTTGAAGCGTTTATTTATAGACGGGGGGACTGGCTAAGAGGGCTTTGAGGATTGCTCAAGTGCTCAAGTTCTCCTTGCTTCCCAGCCGCGCCCAATTGGTCAAGCCGGGCCAGGCGGGCAGGCAATGCGTTCAAATGTTAACAGTTAGTTCAGTCCATTGCATGTGTTTGTATTTGTTTTAGCGCTCCTGCGCCCCTGTGTATGCGTGTGGCAATTGCCTGCGTTAGAGGGGGGTCCGATGACATCATGCAGCGGCAAACACCTTGTCCAGCTCCAAGCAGCTGCTACCGCTGCCTTCTCTCCCCCTAACCAGTCGAGTGCGTATATAACTGTACATACATCTATATATATGCATGTGCGTGTGTGTGTGTGTGTGTGTGGTGTGAGCTCCACTTTGCTTTGTCAATATATTATACAAGAACACACACACATGCATGCATGTATGTATATGGGGAAAACTACTGACCAACTGACATTCTTTAATGTTTTATTTTTAGCCAAACTATGACCGCCTGTGCGTTACACTGCTTATTTAAAGCCAACGTTCACCCATCTGACTTCTCATAGCCACCATGTAATTAATCTCTCCATTGCACTTTTAATCGATCAAAATAATCGACCCTTTTGGCCTTCACTAATGCTCTGCACCATTGACCATTGCTTAGAGCGCTGTTGAAGGGCAAATTACCTGCTCTGCGGTTAGTTATTAATTATTATACACTTGGCTAGTGACACAAGGGTATATAAGCTTCAGGTACGTACATAGCTGACATCATTCGGACCATTGAGAATGGGTCTGTTGCATCCATTCGACTCTCACTCCTCTGATCTTCATAACTTTGTGGAAAAGGGGGAAATAAATATTTAGAAAAATGTACAGGGTATATCACAGTAGTCGGCTGTGAACTTTAACATTCCCGCTAGTTTTTTATTATTGCTTTTTATAGCTTTCTACAGGCCCGTGGAATGGCTGATATGACATTTAAGCTGCATTATATTTAAACTAATTGCTTCAAATGTCGCCATGTAATAATAGTTTTTAAATTATACGGTCGAAACAATCATAGAATATTTAAGAAGTCATATGTGTAATTAGAGAGATTAAAAATAGTTTCTATAGAGCAGAAGGAGTTGGATACGAAAAGATAGCTGTGACTTTAATTATTAACTGTTAAAAGACAGGACAATTTTATGATTTACATTTCTCAGCAATTTTTCCCTTTTTGGAAAATGAATTTTCCTCGGGAATAAATAATTTTCCTGCAGTTGCGGCAACAAATCAAATTTAAATTTGCATACAAAACCGCCGACTGCTTAAGCGCACATATCGCCGAGTATAAAAATATCGTAGGAGTTGTATTTTGAAATGTATCGACATATCGATAATGTTAAAACACTTGAACAGTTTCTATAGAGCAGAAGGAGT